>JAQFZL010000761.1:0-13455 GCA_034695685.1 Galumna lanceata
ATTTTAATAATATTGAATAAATTTAACAGAATTTCCTCAAACATCCATCAAATTATTCTAAAAACAAGTTTTGTATAAAAAACAGTTTAATGAAAACTAAATTTTTCATATCTTTAATATCTTCTATATATTGTCAGTTGTATTAGTAGTCCATTCAAATCAGTGTTATTTCTTAATATCATGAAAATCAATATTTCCAAAAACAAGAATAATATACATTTTATACTGACATCAAATCCAAATGCAAATCGTTCTATATGAAAACCTTTTTTGCTTTTCCTCAGAATTCAAATCATAGTATAGTTTAGAATAATATAGAAATATAATTTGGATGTCATTTGAGGGTCAGATACCGGTTGAGAAACAATCGATTCTTTCATTTCATAGTTAAGTGGATTAGAAAATGTAAATACATTTATTGGAATCGATGTTAAAATGAATGATTTTCTTGGCTTTAATTTAGTGATGACCTCAATATAGGTCTAAACCCCTAACATATTGAGTACACATTCGACAAATATTTTAAAAGGGGAACCAAAACTTAAAGCTTTGGACGATTACTTTAATTTCAACCGCAATGTTGTTGGCTTTGGTTTCAGAAGCGGTATATAAGTATTGAATAAGCAATGCATAAGCCATACACCAACTCATAGTAACCCATCAGTTACTGTGTATATAATGTGAATAATTCATAGCGTATATCAATTTGAATGAATCAAACCTTTTGAGGCAATGTTGGCATCAGTGCCTTAAGCAAACATCATCTTTCATACATCTTTATTATGGTTTCACTATAGATATGAACGGCGCCGTTCACTCAAAACCCAATCCAATCACTGAAAAAAGGAATTTTTTGTGCAAATAGGCTGACAATACAAAGAGAGAAAGAAATAGATTGACTGACAGATCACTCCATTCGTTAGCAATAATTCATCGACTAATCAAAGAGAGTGGTTCCTAATGATCACTACTCGGATTTTAACCAAATATTAGGTTATGTTATATAACATTCGTCAGTTTAGGGTAAAATCTTAAGTGCCGTTTTGTTAAGTAATATTTGAATCAATGGTTTTGTGATTTGTGCCGATTGGCACCAATCAGACCATTCCCACACATATCGACATTTACTTATCTTTTGAACAATACTTCACTTTTGAAACAATTATAAAGGTTTTCACTTACTCTTCACTTTACGCAAAATCAGTGAAAAATATAATTGAGTTATCATTTAATTCAATTGAAAATATTAGGAATTAAAGGAAAATAAATATAAAAGCAATAGTTTTTTGGTTTTCAATGGTTTGAATCAATACATTGTTTAATATAATTTGTTTGCTTTATTTGTAGTATTTTTTATCCTTAAGTTTACTTAAGTGTACGATAAAAGCGATTCGACGATAATAATAATACCGTATAATTGCTATAATAATAACATTAATACACAAATCGGTGTTGTATTTCAAGCATCTCTTGCGAAGTGTTTCATATCTAACACTTCATTGAGAAGTCAACAAAAGCTAATCGTTAGAAAATGAGCCGCTTATCGCTTAGCGCTTATATGACGAGCTCTCACCGGTGCCAAAGTGTAAATGCATTATAAATGTTAAAGTTTAACCAAGTTTATTTCCAATGAGGACCCAATTAATCACTGTTTGGCATAAGGATAGAGCTCACAAAAAGACTTAACAATACTTTTGACGACATCTGTTCAACGATTATTCGTTAATCGAATGATTTATATATGAATTGAGTTTAAATCTCATCATTACTTATCAATGGCTTCAATGGCTTTATCACACTCTCTATGATATCACACTTTTCTATCAATTCTTAATTAATTAAACAAAAATCGAAAGTAAACTTAAGTTTAAATTTGCAATACTTTCTGTTATTGTTTCTTATTTACTCGATTTGTAATAAGATTAACAAAAAGGCGATTCTGTTATCCTTTTTAAAAAATTGTGTTTTCAGACCAATTCTTAAATACAGGAATAAAGGAAATGAAAAACAAAAGACAAATTTCCGAGAAAAGGTTTACCATTGGTTAGAGTCTGAGTTTAGTCAAAATGAAAAATTAGTGAATTTTGTTTAATTGATTGTTTGGAGTAAAAGCTATGAATTGTCCGAAAGGAATGAAAAATGTTTCGAATTTTCTCGTCTATGAATTTATTGGCCAAAAGCATAACATAAATAAGTTTTGCTGTAAATATCCGCTTCTCATAAGTGTTTCTTCTTATTATAAGTGAGTAATAAATCTTGAAGTAAGAGTTGATTTCAAGTGCTATTTGTTATTTGACTTCAAATTACTAAAACTCAATCAATTTGTTTGAAAATAATTATTCATTTTCTCAATTGGTTTGCAATTATTTTGGCGACGAAAAAAAATCTAACCTTGGATTAAGTGATTTGTCCCAAATGGCAAAACCGGAATGTTTTTTATCAATACTTTTATGAATCACACATTAAATCCTTTAAACAATTCTGAAGCGATAAAAAATACATAAAAATAGAAAACAAGAATTGGTTTCCAATAGAAAACTTTTTTTTAATTATCATTATATAAAGTTAAAGGCAAAAAACTAAACTAGCTCATATGCAACAATCTTGCAAATATATTAACTTGTTACTCTTTAAGATATTAATTTATAATTGATATATTTTTAGGTTATTCGGTGCAAAGTGTGCCAATTGTTCCAAGAGTTTTAGTAAAAGTGATTTAGTGATGAGGGCTCGCAATAAGATATACCACGTCGACTGCTTTCGATGTATTGCCTGTTCTCGACAACTGACCCGAGGAGACGAGTTTGCACTAAGAGATGACGGCCTCTTCTGCAAAGTAGTGACTCTTCAATAATTGAATTTTGTCTAATTTTGCAATTTATGTGATGGTAGGAGGACCATGAACATATGATTGAAAAAACCGGTCCCATTACTAATATTGAAAAAGACATTAATGGATCCAATGGATTAACTCTTAGTGATGGACCAAATAGTGATATTAATGGAAACAACATTTCGCCCAACTCTGGTGCTCGTCTCCAAATGACAGGTAATGTTTAAAAACTATTTCAAAGATATTATATTTTGAAAATCCCTTTCAAAAGTCATACTTCACTTCAATTCAATCATTAGTTTGTCAGAGATTTTCACTCACTTTTAGTCTGTTTTTTCGTTTACTTAATGTCTAAAATCGTTGAAATTTATAGCGAATATAAATTCTATTTTAGAAAAATCTTTAAAAGAATGAAACAAAAAAATGAACCAAGGAATGAACCTTGCTAAGTATTTTAACTACACTCAAATTTAGTTGTCATGACATCAAAATTTTGATAAAAAGTTTTAATATTTCTTTTTTCTAATCATTAAATCTAATCCTAAAAACATTGAAAATTTCATTCAATTGTTTACCCGACGGACAAACACAGAATAATGTTATGCACTTCAAGTTATTCAACATTTTTAGTTGAGATTAAAATTTTGGTAAATTTAATCAGTATTTAAAAGATTTTTATCTCGACTTCAGACTTATTTTAAAACATCTCAGATAAGGTTTTGATCTCAAATTGCAAATTAAATGATTATTTTTATTCCCTATTATTTTGTGTTTAATTTATCGCCTTTTCGTTCGTCGATTCATATTTAGTTTATTCGAAGTAAACCTTCAGATAAGTTGTAAATCAATGATTTTGAAGTGTTGTGAAGATGTGAATAACCAACAAATATAAGCACTGATGCCTTCCAATGAGGTTTTCCTACTTTTCAATGGAAGAGTTTTAAACACTATTCTATTTGAGTTCAGCCAAAAGCAAATATAGTATTCTCTAAAAACATTTCTCTCTCTCTCTCTCTCCCTCTTTATCTCTCTCTCGTCGGGTTTGCATCCCATCTGACAAAGAGTTTGAACACCTGATTGTTCTCACGCGAAGCGAAATCTGAGCGCAATGTTTGAGTCTCTGCTTAATTAAAGCTGACATTTACTTAGTTTTGAGTTACTTTAGTTTACTTTAGGCCTAAAGTTTGAGTCAGTCTTCATATCAATATATTCTGTCCACAAATGCACTGATTTTAACACAGTATTGATTAATATCTAACCAATATTTTCAATGATATCGTTTTTTCAACCAAAGCTTCAGCCGAACCGATGCCATTGGAACGACATCGAGGGTCCGGTAGACCGGGTGGTCACAAACAAAGCGCCGAACATAAGCCAACTCGAGTGCGAACAGTTCTCAACGAAAAGCAATTGCACACATTAAGGACCTGCTATAATGCCAATCCACGTCCAGATGCGTTGATGAAAGAACAATTAGTTGAAATGACCGGATTATCGCCCAGAGTTATTAGAGTTTGGTAAGCATTTACACTAATATGCTTTGAATTATTGATTAGTTTGTTTTGTTGTTCACTTGAAAGGTTTCAAAACAAAAGATGTAAAGACAAGAAGCGAAGTATATTAATGAAACAAATGCAACAGCAGGAGAAGGTTAGGACTACATTACTATTACTTTTTAATTAATATTTATACCATTATTTTACTCAATATTTATGATTAATGCAAAGAATTTAAAATGACTGCAAAAAATTGCTCTAATTATGTATATCACGTCCATAATGCGTGCCATCAAAATCCTGTCATTCAATAGGAAAAGTGATGGCACAGAATAAGCAAATGAGTCGACTTTCACTTTATTTCTAATTAATTAATTAAAGTTAATTTAGTCTCTATTTTTGTTTTCATAATTTTTCAATAAAAAGATTTAATGAGAGTTTGTTTTGGGAGGCATTCAAATGATTGTGCCATTGGAGTAATAATGCCAAGATGATATTTGATGATATTTGATTATATTATTAACAAACACTTAATGTCGAGACAATATTCTGTTCGCCTTATTTTTAGAGATTATAAAATTTTATAATCAGGAAAAGCAATGATATCACACTTCACTTAAAGTGTTGTGATTTTTCAAGAGTTTTGCGCAACTTTTGAAGTAATTAATCTTTTGTTTGTAAGTAAAGCAATACTCAATTAGTCATAAGGACTCGACATAAACCCGTTATTCGTTCTTCGCGGCCATAATTAATAGTAGAGAAGAGAGAGATAGAGAGAGAAAGAGTGAGTGAGAGAGAGAAAGAGAGAGAGGGAGAGAGAGAGAGAGAGAAATTGCACAGACTCATACTTTTACTCATTCTCAATGTTGAGTCTGTATTAACGATGTTTATGGCCTGTGATCTAATGTTACACCTCTGATGGTGACGATGAACAGTAGCCAGAGTTTGAGCCAAATTTGAGCCACTAATGCATTTCTTGAATCAAATGTTTGTCTGAAATCACATTAAAAGCATTAAAATTGTGAACTAAAATCTTTTGTGTCCTTAAAATGTTTTAAGAAATGCATTACTTCTTAAAAATGTAGAGCTTTTAGACTATTAGAAGCAAATTTTGTGTTAAATAACACAAGCATTTGATTCGGTTGTGAGGCTGTGCCAACATTACTAACAGTGCTAACAAGTACTCTAATATTTGATGTGTGAGAGGACGCCGTCTTCAATATATGAATACCATAATACCAGTCATAGAATCTAAGAGTAAAATGTATGCCTTAAAAGCACTTTTTCAGAGTTACTCTCATAAAGGGCTACACTATTAGCGAATGTTTTTTCGAATCGCTTTTACACAATCTTTTACCAAAACGTATAGACACACAAAACTCGATCTTTTGTTGTGTGAGTGCCGTACAAAAACTAAAAGAGAGTTCCCTTTTAATGTTAAATTCTCTTTTGAAGTGAGCTTGGTCAACCGTATATCTATGCCCAAACTATCTATTGACTACCATTTCTGTTCCCTCTTCTAATGGTATGCCTTTCAATGCAAATACAAAGCTATAAATGTAGTAAAGAGTACAGTATATATGGTATATAATGTGTATAAATTTATATACATATATATATAAACTTATGTATAGATTCGAAATATTGTGCAAAACATTGGAGACAAGTATTGCACAAATAAATTCGTTTATGCCTTATAACTATAACTAGATTAATTATTAGATATAGGCAACACATTGCCAACCATAGACTCAATGGCAACACAACAGAACACCAACTGAGCCCAAAATGAGATTAAACAACAGACTAGTGCTGATGCTTTTTGCATGCACTCCAATAGTCCCTATGGACTGGTATGTGCTGTATATGCTCTCCTCCCAAAAATACATCAAAATAGTTGTTACAATAGCATCACCTTATCTCGTTACCAGTCATTCCATTCCAACCATCTCTTCATAAATACGTAATATTCTCTCTCTCCCTCTCCTTCTCTCTGCACTTTTATCTACCTTTGTTTCAATGTAGTATATCCTCATCTGTGAGCAATTGGCACCAATTCTAAGCCCTTACGCTATTCTCTCCAATTCTTTTCAAATATTAATAGTAATGATGACTAACGAGAACCTAATATGTCTCGCGGGTCCTGTCGTTTCGCATATTTCAAATGATATACAAAAAGATGTTAGAGAAGGCTTTCCTACCGATCGAATAAAAAATAGTCATTTGACAACTGAAAGCGACAACTATTTCATTGTATTCAGTGTTTGAAATATATTTCTTTTTTAAGTCAATTTCGATGCCTTGAAGTGCTTTTCGATGCTTTTGAATACAAATAATTTTGTTCTCTTATTATAATATTAATAACGGATTGAATAATCGTAACAAATATTCATCGAATTTCAAAACGTATGGTCCGGAAGACTACGTTTAGATGACACACACCGGCAGATGTTCTCTACAAATGAGCCAAAACTAACGCCACCCCATAATTGATTGAACGTTTGAGTGGTCCCAAACAACAAAAAGATTCTTATCTTGAGATTTTACGGGTCTAAAGCATAGCTCAGTGCCACTGATTTTCATCAAACAGGTCTCCAGAGAGTTATATCATTCACAGAAATCAGACGGCATTTCATTTAGAGATATATTGACTCTTAGCCTAACTCTGTCTTTCGTTTTTTCATATTTGTTCTGACATAGTATTCAATGATCACAAGAATAGTGAGTCAACAAAACAATGATATCAAACCATTTGTCAAAGTTATGGTGTTATGGATACAGTCCTCTCAAACAGTGGCCAAACAAATAAATCAGTGAAAATTGCATTCCATCTCTTCTAACGGATGGCATTTAAACAAATTTTTCCCCAAATACTGATTTGTCTGAATTAATGTTCAAATTTATATATTTGTTTATTCTTCGCAATCAAAAGATCCTTAGATTTGATATAAAATTATTTCAATTTTTTCTCATATCATTAGTTAATGATTTTTCTTCGTTTCGAAAATTATTTGTTTTTTATATTACATTTATATTAGATTAACATTTATTTTATAGCTTTAAAACTGGTTAATAAAGTAATTACACGAATAGTTTTCATTTATATATCGACTCTAAGTTTGATCTTCACTTCACTTCTTTATTTCTTTACTTCTTTTTTGACTTTCTTTTTATGAGCCCTCGAGCCATGTCTTCGACTTTGTTTTCAATAAAATAACTTTTATTACCATTATTTCTATACTCATAAATATCCATAAAATTACACTTATTTTCTATTTAATAGTATATTATTTTATATAAACTTTTACTTATTTTTAGAGCAGGTATTCTAATAATTTTAATTTTAAAATATGAATCTAGAACAATTTATTATATATGAGTTAGAGTTGAATATTTATCATATTATTATTATTATCGTTCACTTATTATCATAAATTTGGGCATAAATTTTAATTCGAAATATTAAAGGAATTAAAAAAAAGTAACATATTTTAGAAATTTCATTCCTTTAATACAGAGATTACCAGAAATGGTCAGAGATGGCCAAAACAGGCAATAAAACATGATTTTTCTTATTTTTATTTTAATTTGACTGTTAGTTCAATTAAATAGCCATGCTAATTTTACATTATGCTTTTTTTTTGTTTAAACATTCAAGTTTGAAATTTGTATATATTTTAGAAAAATATATAGTTTTCAATGAATTTATGGAAACCTTTAAAATCATTGTTTGATTCGATATATTCTGAAGTAAAGGCGATATTCAGTCAAATTGAAAGTATGGACCGTTTTTCGACTAATATTATTATTTACGACTTGAGTCGTCAAAAATATTTAAAATTTAACAGAAGTACTCAAATTAGGATCTTTTAGACGTGACTCATGCAGAGCACAAGAACTATCAAAAGAGAGAAAGAGAGAGAAAGAGAGCTCTGATGAAGAACTCAAAGCTATTGCACTGTTAATGGTATGAGTGAAAAGTAGACGAAGCGATGCGTAACGCTTGTTATTGAAGTCGCCGAACACAACCCAGTCTGACGTTCAGTACATCTTTCAACTGATAATTTAATTATTCCTTTTTTCGAACCAAAAAGAATAGGAACTGAAAAATGTCAAAACGTATCAAAAATAGTATTTCGCGAATAATTCATAATCGAATCAAACACTTAAATGCATTCAATGCTCACAACAATCGGTCCGAAATAATTGCCTTTTAAGACCAGATTCAAGAGTTTTTCTACGCACTGACACGTCTCACATCTCCAGTCTTAGTTTAGGCAATTGTCAAATGCGAGTGTGTGTGTGTGTGTGTGTGTGAGAGAGAGAGAGAGAGAGAGAGAGAGAGAGAGAGAGAAATGTAAAATAATAATAGTAATGATAGAGCGCCCGATTGATTGTATTATGAAAGTGATGGCCAGTGGTGTAAGTGATGGTATAGTGAATGGTGTAGTGCTGTTGTGAGAGAGTTCACATGACATGCAGAGAAGGCATTTGAAATCATAAGTGCATATTATATGTATTGCACAACAAAACAATTCAAAGTTTAGATCTATGAAAGTATATGAAAGTATATGTATTTGAGTGAATCGACTCATACACGACTCCCGACAGGGAATGTTGGTCCTACTTTGACGCGTGTCTCAGTGCAGGAGTGAGGCCTAGAGTACACGTGCCAGTATATAAAACTTGGGAATTATCGGCTTTTGTATATTGTCTGTCACAAAGTTGTCCGCTATATAGCAGTTCATTAAATGCTTTTATTCCGTTCTCTAAAAGATTCGTTTCTCTCAGAAGTGAAAAAAGAGAGACAGAAAAGGCCTGTTATATATCCAACGGTATTATTATTATTATTATTATATTATGGTTTGCAATGGTTTCAATGGTTAGCCCATTGCGTGTCAAATGCATATATTCTGCAGACAAGCCTTGCATTCATTGACACTAAAGGCAGGAGAAATAGAGGACAGTGACTGATAGATAATATATTGGCCATTGTCTGTGTGGTTGCGCGTAACGCGTGCTGTTCACGTGTGTCACACACAGACACGCAAACCTTACATTTTACCTGTGCTTTATTTTCAGGGAAATACTACAAATCACAGACTAATGTGACTAATAATCATTTTTATGTTTACTATTTGTGACGCATACATATAGACATAGATTTTGTCTATTCTGTGCTATTCTGTGCTTCACTATAATTCATAAAGTTTTGTTTGAAAAAAAGATTCGATGGGAACTCATATTTGAATTTTACTTTTTTTGTTAACATTATTTCCATAAAATAATAATAAATGCTATCATTAATGAAAGCGACCGAAATGTCAATATTTTATGATTTCTTATATTATTTTGTTTTGTTTTATATTCTAGTACTCAATGGTCGCATTCAGTGACTCTGATTACACAACTGAATATTCCCCGGTAGGAAATGCCCGAAATATGTTTATTTTGTTTCAATTATTATTATTATTATTATTTTCAAATTATAGTCTTCTTTAAAGATCTGTCGATATGTTAGAGATGTAGAGATAGTGAGAAATATAATCTATTTTGTAATGCATGCACTCAATCGTATATCAGATAAACTTTTGAATGAATGGACAGCTTTTCAAATCAAAATCGATATATAAATAGTGATTCTTTGGTGTAGACATACGTTTGGGGGGACTTTCCTTCACTTCTAAACATAAACTTTTATTAAAATTGTATTCAAGAAATTAAACATATTTATATTGAAATGTTTAGGACGGGAGACAATTGACCTTATCGTCTTTGCGTGGCGTTCCTCTGATAGCAACGAGTCCAGTTCGCCACGAAAGTCCAATTCAAGTGAATCCTCTGGAAGTACAAACTTATCAGCCACCTTGGAAAGCATTGGCCGATTATGCACTTCAGCCCGACATCGATCCAAATGCGCCTCATTTTCAGCAATTGGTTAGTCAGGTGAGCACAACCTTCAAACTATTGCTCATATAAACAGTCATAAAATAATTTCATGGATATCGTGTCCGTTATTGTCTATTCAACCCTTTCTATGGCTCATCATATCATTTCTAAATTGCATTTTATTGCTGTCAAACGAAGGTTTACTGTAGTTTCGGCCATCCTTTCAACCTTTAAAGCATTCAATTACTATTACCGCTATTTCTGAGTAAAACATTTCCATTTATGACAATTCATTGTTTTAGTCTAAAGTATACCCAAAAATAAGAAATACTGATAATTCTGAGCTCTTCTTAAAAATTTAATCATTTTATTAAAAATTAATTCAAAAAATAATACATTTGTTTTGTTTGAGAATATGAATCCCTAAATGGAATTGGGATTAAATTATAGTATTCAGTCAACTATGGCTTAAAGGCTCTCCACTTTTGTGTGTTGTTCTTTGATTTTGTTCTTATAAGGAAAGATCAGCCAATTTTATAGAGAAGTTATCGTTATTTTCTAAAATAAACAGTGAGTTCGGATCCAAATCCAAACTCAAATGAGATGATTGTCGACGCAATTGCAATATTCTGTGTCAGAGTCTGTGCACAAACATTATGTTAGGCTAAACCAACAGCCAAAGGCTAGTCTCGGGAGAGATTATCCAACTTTGGCAGTGATTTACTTTTTTTGTGACATAACGTCAATTGTTAGCTATCATTGATTGTTGACCCAAACCATCGCAAACCTTATTATAGTATACAAACAAAACACAGAGAATGCCTTTGAGCCAAATCACAGCGGATCAGACCTAACATAAGAATCATATAAAAAATGAATCACGAGATCAAATTCAGGTACACTTCAAACAAATTTTCATTTTATTTGAGCTCAGAATCAAAACATACTTTTGATTAGTACTACATTTCTGATCCCTTTTCATGAGAAATGATATTTAATTGAAATCAGTTCTAAAACTTATTATTTTTGATGAATTTTTTCCTCCAATAGTTATTCAAAACTATATAAACATTAGTGATTTGTGGGATATTTGTGATAGAAGTGATAGATGTGATGGATGTGATAGATGTGATAGATGTGATAGGTGCTTTAACCATTATATCTATGTTTTTTAAATATTCAAAATTGCTTTAATATAAATTTTAAAACAGCGGGAGATAACGTTCGGACGTCATTCCCAATAAGACTTTTGACGCCTTCTTAAGAAATATTCTTTGATAGCCTGACATAAATGTCTCATTTGAGCCTTTATTTTGTGTAGTCATTCAATTCAACTTATTTTTGCGATCTCTCTCTCTCTCTCTCTCCCCCCTCACTCACACACAAACATAAACTTTCTCTCTTCGTATATTTAATCATTATATTTATGTAAATAATGAATAAAAATATTGTTGGTGTTTCAAATAGATGCACGGTTATACTGATTTGGGAACTAATGAAACTTCAATGTCATCACTACCTGGTCCACCAACGGGTCCGTGTACTCCACTTTCATATTTAGGTAATTAAAAAAATAGTTTTAAGTATTTAATTGAGAATTGAATTGTATATATGTTATTAAGATCCAGACCTTCACCATGCCACAAGCAATTTATCATCTGACCTGTCGAGTCCCTGTGCCAGCGACTGACGGACTCAATACGAAAATTGTGTGCAAAACACTGTTAGTTCCTTCAGGCAAATAAAACTGTAAATATTTATGATTTAATCATTTTATGTTCTTTTATGTACTCCGCAGTCATATATTAAACAAAAGCCTTTCAAACAAAAAACAAAATAACATTAAAATTACTCAAAGAATTGAATCGATTTTATTATTTGATGATATGTTGTCCACACTTTTCTTTGATTAACTTTTTTCAAAATTTTTGCTATTTTTAGATGAAAGCAATCGTTTTATTTGTAAATATATTTATACATAAATTCACTCTCAGTTATGATTGAAAACAATCTTTTCATTAATTGTAAATCAAATAATTTGAACTTAAAATCAAACTTAAGTTTTAGCGGAAAATAATGTAAAAACGATTTTTAATAACAAAATATTGAAAAAAAATGTGAAAACAATAGTAAATATTAAAATGAATTCAAATGCGAACAAAATCTAAGACTTATTTCGTTTAAAAAGATTTCCTCAAATTTCAAGTCTAATAGAAGTCAACTAAAAAAGGTATTACTAATAGAAATATATAATAATTTAGTGAAAAGGCATTCACTTTTTGACATGTTCATAATGTAAGGTGTGTCAGGTGCTACTATCTGACTCCTCATTGAGTTTTGCACCTCTTCTAAAGGCCTACCACTTCACGAATAATAGATTTCTAAAGAATTGAAAATTGTTGTGTTGTGTTCATGTCTTTTACATACAATCGGACACAACATCAAAATATTAGTAATTTTTAGCACAGCATATGAGCACAGCTGCCTTTTCCAAATATGTATTACTGAACAAAAGACTTGGTTTTGTCAAAAATGACAAAAAGACTTCTCTGATGGAGTAGTTTTACCTCAATAATAGACAAAAGTTAACAAAAGGGTTAACAAAACCAACTCATCTCAATAGTCAACTGCTCTGGTGGTCAATGTTTTGACTTACAGTCAATAAATTGATTGAATGAAAAGAAATTTAATTCCTGTCATTTCTTTCAATAATATATAACTTTACATTTTTCAGAGTATTTTTTCGGTTTAGAAAATGCTATTTTGGCAGAGCTTTCGGCCATTAGACCAGTTTTTAGTTGATTTTAAGCCAACTCTAGTCTCTCAAAGAGATTGAACTGTCGTTTCGCTATTTTAGAGTCGAATATTAGACGAATTCAATGTTTTGATGTCAGGCCTCAAATTCCATTGAATATGAGTTCGCAAACGCCTATTCTTGACTTAAAGCAACCAATAGTGAAGCCATAGATAGACATTACATAAGAGCTCTTAGACCGCCTTTTTGTCTATTACTTGAATTTCAAGGTATGTTATCAATGGTTCTTACAGTAAACAAATCTGGGATATTCTTTACTATTATTGTGGGATATTTTAATCTAATTTATTTCATTTCTATCAACAAATCTTTGATCAAATTTTTACAATAAAAACTAATTTTCATAAAACTCTTATTAATGCAAAAAGTATTGAAATATATATTCGTGAATATTTATAAGTAGTTAACATATTAACATATTA
>JAQFZL010000762.1:0-13451 GCA_034695685.1 Galumna lanceata
TCAGAGCTCATAATTGCAGTTTTGAATCGTTTAGAGTCCAAACGATTAACTCTTTTATATTTAATTAAATTTTATATTAATATATATATATATATATCGCGTGAATTATTATTTAATAATTTGTTCGTTACTTTTAAATCCATATTTTATTTAACGAATTAATGATATCATTATTTAAGCGATTATTTCATTGGTTTTTCAGATATAATTCGCGCCGCAATTCTTCCCGAACTGACGACGATATGACGGGTTTTTCTCAAAAGCGTTGCATCGCTTTCTTTAAAGAGTATGCCTGTGAGTGAAACCATTACTACTCTTTACTTAATTCACTAATATTTGATTGTTTTGACTCAAAGCACACTCCGATCCGGAAGTAATAGAACCCGAAGGTATTGAAAAATTTTGTAATGCATTGAGTGTCGTCCCCGAAGACATTGTTATGTTAGTCATATCGTGGAAAATGGAGGCCAAACAAATGGGTTACTTTCACATCAAAGAATGGCTCAAAGGAATGAACGAAATGCAGTCAGTATTCCTTTTATATATGTTTTTCATAATATCTTTTATAAATTCTTATAAAATTTTATATCTAAAGATGTGATTCATTAACAAAATTGCGAAATAAGTTGGAATTCTTACGTTCTTTGCTCAACGATTCTCCGACTTTCAAATCGATATACCGCTACTCATTTGATTTCTCAAAGGTTTGAATGTTTACCTAATTTTATACATAAATTGTTGTAAACAATAACTATTTGTTTGTATTGTTAGGACAAAGACCAGCGAAGCCTAGACTTAGAGACAGCCAAAGCTATGCTTCAGTTATTATTGGCAAAGCGTTGGCCACTTTACCCATACTTTCATCAATTTCTAGAACAGTCCAAATACAAAGTCCTAAATAAGGATCAGTGGTGTAATGTTCTCGAGTTTAGTCGTTCCATTAGTCACGATCTGAGCAATTATGATGAGGACGGGGCCTGGCCAGTCATCCTAGATGAATTTGTTGACTGGTATCGCAAACACTTACAACCAAATTAACAAAAATTAAAAGTTATTAAACTATTAATTAAAACAATTCTTAATTAATTTTTAAAATGACTTGAATTCTTTAAAAGCGATTTGTATTTGTATTTAGGGATTGAAATATTTCTCATTTAATACCCAATTCTTCAACTCTTCGTCTCTAAATTTCACAAAAACTGTTTCCAAAATAATTCTGAACACAATTTTCAAACAAAATGAGAAAAATTCTTAAATAAATTCATAAATTATTTTAATTGTTTCTAAAATTTTAATGTTTTTTTTAGACAATTTATTGACATTTAATGAACTTTTAGTAAAAATGAATTTTGAAATTTATTTACAAAACTTATCGGATTTCATTTTAGCCCTTCTGTCGAGTAATACCTCATGAAGTCTACCGCCATGTTTAGCCTCTTTAAGACTAACACTTTTGTCTGAATTGATTCTTAATTTCTTGTCCTGAAAACTCTGAAACTTCTTAACATAATTGACTTCTGTCTCTTTAAGGGAACCCTTTTCTTCGTCGGGCATTAGTTTTGCTTCCCTTTCCTTTGCGACCACTATTGGGTCGATATTTGTACGAATTTTTATCATTTCATTGGGTCCCGCCTTTTGGTTCTTTGACATAATATATGGTAACTCTTCGTTGTCCTCATCCGCAGAAAGGAAACAATTATTGGATCCGAGAAGTGCTACCTTCGAGTCTTGGAATACGGGTTCGAACTGTTCGCGGGAACCGATGGCATCTGATCTCCCAATTAATCGATTTTTTGAGTCAATACTCAAATATTTATTATAACCCGATTTTAGTGCGATTTGAGTACTGGAGAAACGAATTGCAGTCAAAATCTCTTCGGGATCGGGAGGTTCTCCCGGGGAATGTGCGGCCCCTAATATAAAGAGTCCGCTGTCCAGAGCTCGGATGTACTGATACGGAGACATCTCTACCGATATCTGACCCGTTATTTGTTCGAAACGACTGATTGGAAACCAATTACCTGAAGATTATTGCGATTAATAAAAATTAAAGTATAAATTAAGACAAACCATGATTTTGGGCGTCAATTAAATCAACTTCTTTTTGTATGTCTTCAGCGGATTCACATTTTTGCGATTTTTGTTTCTTTTTTTTCCTTTAAATTACAAAAAAATTATTTCAATTTTTTTCAAACAAAACAAATGAATACCTCTTTTCTCCTTTGAGTTTAAGTTTTCCGATTTTAAACGACGAATAATCAGTCATTTTGTCAATTATTTGACTTTTTTTGATACAAAATTGGATCAAATCTTTGTTTTCTTCAAAATATAAACAATAAAATGTGACATAAATTACGCTAAACTTTCATTATTTCAAAAGTTTTGATTAAAAGATTTTATTAACTCAGCGTTACATTTGTTATAAGCATTCATTGGTTACATCTTTAGAGGCAATTCGTTGGTCTTTTGGGTAACCCAAATATGATGTTAGCGTTATTGTTCACTTTCTTAACACTTATTAAGACTCGATACTCAATAGTAGCCTCACATACAACGAGAGTAACAGCGTATGTGTAGCACAACATAGCGTATATGTAGTTCTGTGAGTAGAAGTAGTTTGTGGCGCAATCGCTTTCGGTCTCTTGCTTTGACTGCAGCAGTCGATTCAAGACTCTCTAATCAATGCTTATCCATTGAAACCCATTATAAACTTAAATTGACTGAAACTTGTGTTTAGTTTTAATTTAATTTTAATTAAATCATAAAAGATAATCAAAATTTGATTTCATAATTATATTCTCAAATAAACAGTTGAGGCATTCCTAAAATATTTTAACTTTCGAGCCAACCGTTGATTTTTGGTGGATTTTTTTATACACTCGAGGTCACGGATTGCCTCTTGGTTGTAAGGGAAAGTTAAATATAAAGTGTTTCTCAATTATAAAATAATTATTGAAATGTTTGACACAAAAATCAATACAATTTTCACATTTTATTTATTTAAAGCAGTGAAAGGAGTTTTCAAATCCAGCGCTCAAATAATGTTTAGAATTGATGTTAGATTTGGAATTAAGATATAGAAAATTGAATCAAAACAAATGTAGACAATATATATAAGGGGTATTAAATGTTATTTGACTCAAATATTGGCTCAATTCCTTTCCCGGGTTTAGAGTCAAAATTTAACGAATCGTTAAATATATTGTAATTTGAAATTATATTAAATAATTTCATTTAATATGAATTCCTGAGCTCTTGTTGAGCCTCTTCTAAAGTTTTCAATACTTGACTTAACTCTTCTCTATTAAATTCTAAGGAAACAAATTTGTTGCCATCCTTTCCATCGTTTGGTTCACTTAATTTGAAGTCAAAGTTAACTAAGGGTTCATTGAGTTCAGTGATGCGATCGCTGTCCAGCACTACATTAAGTCTCCAAAAGAAATCTTTTAGAACTGTATTATTCTGACTAATGGTGTTATTGACGATAGCTTTTCTGAGTTCAGCCCTTCGGACTTCAATTGACTCCAAAATCACTTTTTGTATGTCTTCTCCAAATTGTTTTAAACACTAAATATTTCAAATCAAACAAATAAATCACTAAAAAGAAAGACATAAATATTGACCTCATGTTTGCTCCGAATATCGATTAGATTTAATAAAAGTATTGTAAAGTTATTAACAAAATCGTTATATTCTTCTTCAGTCGACCAAAAAGTTGGTACATATTTCTGTTTATCTAAACGAGAGATACCGCAGATGTGGTCAATCACTTCATGACATAACTGTTTATAAGAAAATCAATACAAATAAGAGATAGTTATTTGTATACCGAATATATCTGTTCGCCATTCAATTGGTTTAAGTGTTTTTCATTCATTTCAAACGAATTCCTCTTATTTTAAGTAATTAATAAAATTGAAGAGTTATTAACGCCCACTGTTTTATTGAAATCCCATCAATTAATGTAGAAATCAATTTATTAGTTTTAAAAATTAATAATTCAAATGATTTGAACTTCAATTAATTAATTAATTAAATAATTAATTAAGAGATGAAATATTTTTGATAAAATTTGTATTTAAATAAAAGACAAAATTATTTAAAATCTTAAAATGTTTACAAACATTAATTGATTGACATATGATTGAAGCGAAACACACGTGAGTTGAGACTCCGCCCACTGTGTGTTGTCTGCAACAAATCAGAGCTAAAGTGGTTTTCAGTGAAATTCGAATTTAAACTTTTA
Source organism: Galumna lanceata (assembly GCA_034695685.1). Lineage (NCBI taxonomy): Eukaryota > Metazoa > Arthropoda > Arachnida > Sarcoptiformes > Galumnidae > Galumna > Galumna lanceata. The sequence continues at coordinate 4,247 of JAQFZL010000762.1, forward strand.
TTTTCAATGATTTTATAATTTATTTCGAATTTATTTTCGGAAAAAAGTTTTGAATTTGAATAACATTTGAAGAGTAATAATAAATGTCTAAAATATTGGTTTAAGTCTTAAAATAATAATAAACTTTAAATTAATTTAATGCCGTTTTCGTGGTTCGGAAGAAATCCTTTGAATAATCCAAAAAAAGTTGAAACTCCGCGTAAAGTAGTGGCCAACCATACCATCAGTGATGACATCTCCAGTAAGAGTCATCCGAACAGTTTTTACGCCACGAATAGGATTCAGACAACAAAATACACTTTTGTCACATTCTTTCCAAAGAATATGTTCGAACAGTTCCATCGGTTCGCAAATGTATACTTTCTTGGCATTCAAATACTCAATTGGATTCCCGGTATGTCTTATGTCTGTGTCTATACTTAACTGAGTCTTTGTTTGAAGGAATCACTGCTTTTGGAAAAGAAGTCCAAATAATGCCTTTGCTTTTCGTATTGTCTGTCACTGCAATCAAAGATATGTTTGAAGACTGTCGTCGATGGGCTTCAGACAGAAAAGTCAATAACTCTTTGTGTCGCTGTTATGACAGGTATGTCATAACACATACTTTACACCAAATTTCGGTTAAAATATATTTTCAAACATTTAATCAAAAGTTTGTTTGAGTCCTATATTTAAACTAATCTTTAATTTTAATGAAATAATTGAATCATTTAATGACTAATAATTGTTTAGAAAAACCGATGCATTCATTAAAAAGAAATGGTCTGACATTCGTGTCGGAGATATAATTCATTTGTCGTGTGAGTCAATCCCTCATTTAATTAAACATTTTTATTAAGTCAAGTATTGGACAATCAGGTAATGAGAAGATTCCGGCAGACATTCTTATTCTGAGGACAAACGATGAGTCGGGTATATGTTATGTGTCGACTTCCAGTTTGGACGGAGAGAACAATTTGAAACAAAGACAAGTCCTTAAGGGTTACTCTAAGGATTCGAACACATATAAACTGTCGGATTTTACGGCAACTATAGACTGCGATCCCCCAAACTCTCAAATTTATAAATTCAATGGTTTGGTTACTGAAAAAAATGGTGAAACCGTTGGCATCACTAAAGATAATCTTTTACTTCGAGATTGTATTCTAAGAAACACAGATTTTGCTGACGGACTCGTCGTATACGCGGGACACGAGACCAAAGCATTGCTGAATAATGGCGGCGCTCCGTCTAAAAGATCCAAATTAGAGCGATTCCTCAACAGAGACATCGTTTGGTGTGTTGTTATTCTTCTCCTTATGTGCATCAGTTCATCGATTGGTATTTTCAGATACTTTTGTTTTAATTATTTAAATAAAGTTTTACTTATTAAAAGCCTACGGTTTTTGGTTATCCTCTTTCGATAATCCGGAAGAAGTGATTTATATGATCGATAGGGTCACGAGTCCCGCATGGGATGGCTTTCTTATATTCTGGACATTCATTATCTTATATCAGGTGATAATACCATTATCTCTATATGTGACCATCGAATTGATAAAATTGGCTCAAATACATAACATACAAAAAGATAAAAATCTCTACGACTCAAAGAGTGACAAAAGTGTTTTTTGTCGCGCATTGAATATCACCGAAGATTTGGGTCAAATTGAATATATTTTTTCTGACAAAACTGGAACTCTAACAGAAAATCAAATGATATTCAGGCGCTGTTCTATTGGAGGTATTGATTACATTCACCAAAAGCCAAATACATCGAACATTTCTTCTGAAGACGACGAGCCTCAAGAGTTTGAACTCAATTCTTATTTGAAGGACGAATTATCTTTAATGGGTAGACAGCCATCTATGGAATCCGTTAATGATAATGGATACGATCTGTCGCTACAAAACCAAAGAATTTTAGACTTTTTCATTTTGTTAGCTGTTTGTAACTCTGCAGTGGCATCAAAACACCCGCACAGGGATGAGCTTATATCAGACAACGGCCAAAATCTCAATGAAGACGAGAGTAAAAAGCGAAACGGGTCGCGCTCTCCCTCTCCAATGCCAATGAAACCTATTTATGAGTCTGAAAGTCCTGATGAGGTGGCGTTAGTTAAGGCCGCATATCGTTATAATGTTAAGCTATTGAGAAGAAACGCAGATTCGGTAATTGTGTCGCTCCCTTCAGAAGGAATTATGGAATTCAAAGTACTTAATATTTTACCCTTCGATTCGACGCGAAAGAAGATGTCTATAATTATAAGACATCCGAAAACCAATGAAATAATACTATATTGTAAGGGCTCTGATTCGGCTATTCTTGAGAGTTTGGCCGACACTAATGATGGAGACATGAATCGAATATTAGACATAACTAAACAACAGTTGAATAGTTACAGCCGTATAGGTTTGAGGACTCTTTGTATGTCTAAAAAGATCTTAACTGAAGAAGAATTCAAAACTTGGAATAAATCTCATGAAAAGGTCAAACAGTCGATAGAAAATAATGAAGAACTGGTTTTGAAATCACACAATAAAATTGAGACTAATTTAGTACTGATTGGCGCCACAGGTATTGAAGATAGCCTTCAGGAAAGAGTACCCGAAGTGATCGCCAAATTACGAATGGCTGGCATTACGGTATGGGTTTTGACGGGAGACAAAGTGGAAACCGCTGTTAATATCGCCTATTCTTGTCGACTCTTCACTAGAAGAATGGAAATCATTGAAATAAAAATTGAATCAAAAGTTCGTTCAAATATTTTTAACAATTTATTCTTTATTTTAATTCCTATATTTTATATAAGGAGGAAACCATACCTGTTCTCAACACACATTTGGATAAACTCCGCACTCAAGGAGTACTGAAAGAGGCAAAAACCAAATCAACAAAATGGGATCTTTTATTAAAAATTTTACTCTTTGGGTCGAACACTAGTTTTGATTCAATCGAAATCGAAACATCTATTCGTAGCAAAAGAGGAATAGTTTGTGACGGACATACCCTCTCTTTTCTATTGAAACCCGAAGCCGTTGAAGTGTTCTTAGAATTGGCTCAATATTGCAGTTCTATTCTTTGCTGTAGGGCTACACCACTTCAAAAGTCAAATGTTGTCAGTAGTGTTAAAGAATATTTGAATGTCATGACATTAGCCATCGGTGACGGCGCTAACGATGTCTCTATGATTCAGGCGGCAGACGTTGGCATTGGTTTGTCTAATATTTAACTTTAGAATAAATTTATAATTAATTAATCATAAATTTAGGCATTTATGGTAATGAAGGCACTCAAGCAGTTATGGCCAGTGATTTCGCTATTCCCCGATTTCAACATTTAGAGCGACTACTTCTGGTTCACGGAAACAGAAGTTATTTTCGTTTGTCCCGAACTGTACTCTACTTTTTCTATAAGAATGCGGTAATTAATAAAAGCTTTTATTATTGTATTCACTTTGTCTTCACTTAAAGAGTACTGTTTTTGTGGTGTTTTACTACCAATTCTTTTGTGGTTTTAGCGGTTCAGTAATGATCGATCAGTTATACCTAATGATCATAAACGCAATCTTCACATCATTTCCACCAATGATTTTGGGTATATTCGATAAGGACTGTAATTCAGATATTCTTATGAATAATCCAAACTTATATTCGAGGGGAAGAAAATCGAGAGTAAGTCATCTAAGATTGCATTCAATTTCTAATTATTTCGAATAAAGGTTTACACGCATTACTCCTTTTGGGTCAATATGTTTGACGCCATATATCAAAGTATTGTTATGTTTTTCGTACCATATTTTTGTTATATCGACACAGATATCGGTATCTATGAATTCGGTATAAAAATTATTCGTTTCATTCAATTGAATAAAGAACTGTCTTTTAAGGGACGCTAATCTTTACGGCAACTATTTTACAAAATTTGTGTCATATCTCTATTGAGTTCAAGTCATGGTCTTTACTTCATTTGGTGGCCATGACTTTCTCAGTGGTCAGTTTCTTAGGGTTCGCTTATATTTATAACTCGTTGACATTAGCCGGGTGGTTTTCATCTGACGCTTATATGGTTATACAGGTCTGGACATATCACTACTGATTAAAACCAATACTTATACCAATTAATGGTAAATTCAAACAGAATATATCGATTGACCCTAAATTTTGGATTTCATTGTCTATTATTATAATCGTGGCATCACTTCCTCGGTATGACTCTCGCACTGATTATAGTTTAAAATTTAACTGTTTTTTTGTGTCCAGATATCTATTGAGAATTCTTCAGACAAGTGTTAGTCCCAGTCCTGTAACAAAAGCAGTTCGAGAAATATATGAGTGGTCGGCACTGGAAGAGGCAGAAGATTATCTCAATAACATTCCATCAGAGAAGCGAACTCTTTCTTCTGTTTGGACCAAAAGAACGATTAAAAAAGCTGTGAATAATTCGGTCAAAAAGAGTTCAAATGTTTTTACCCAAAGTGTAGACAAAAAGTAAAACTTTTATTGACTTTAATTAAAATAAATCGAAACTATATTTTTATCAAAAGATTATAATTAGGAACAGAATATTAGATAAAACTTATTTTATTTAAACTCAAATGACTATTATTTATATATTTCGTTAGAATTACTTTATATATAAACCAAAAAATATTATATATTTTATGTAAATTTTTAAATCAAAATAAAACTGTTTTCAAACATAAAAGTAAATCATAGAGAGAGTGAGTTCTCAAATATTCTATATATATATATATATAATTTAGAAAAAAATATACAATAATTGCAATTAATTCTCATTTTTCAAGTGTTTGTATAAAATATTTAATAAAAAAATTTAATTTAATTAACAAAAATTGATTATAAATTGGACTTAGCATTTGTCAGGTGCTCTCTTGCAATAATCATTCTTTGTATTTGAGCGGTTCCCTCATAAATCTGGAAAATCTTTGCGTCTCTCATAAGTTTTTCGACGGGATATTCACTATTAAAACCCGCGCCACCGAATATCTGTACCGCATCTGCCGCTGCCTTATTGGCCACATCTCCGGCCAACCCTTTAGCAATGGATGCCCAGTAGGTGTTGCGCTCTCCTCTATCGTAAAGCCATGCCGACCGAATGTATGCCATACGAGCTGTTTCTATACCGATAACCATTTCTGCTAACATGAACTGAATGGCCTGATGTGAGGCAATCGGGACTCCAAAAGTCTTTCTCTCGAAAGCATATTTAGTCGCCTCATCCAAAGCTCTTTGTGCTAATCCTGTGGCTCCGGCGGCAACGGGAGGACGGGTCAGATCAAAGGCTCCCATCGCTATTTTGAATCCTTTTCCTTCTTCTCCCAAAACATTCTTCTTCGGGACGACAGCGTTCTCGAAGGTTATGCCTCGAGTGTCAGAACATCTCTGACCCATATTCCACTCTTTTCTTCCAATTACAACTCCGGGAGTGTCCGCTTCAATAATAAATCCGGTAAAAGCATCACTTGATTTGGCTTTTGGGTTGGGATCAGTTCGGGCCAAAACAAACATCCAATTCGCGTGACCTGCGTTTGTGATCCACATCTTCTGTCCGTTGATAACCCAATTGCCGTCTTTGTTCTTCTCTGCTTTAGTGCGAACACCGGCCACATCACTACCAGTTCCCGGTTCTGTCACTCCATAACAACACATGAGGGGCTCTTTCGCACAGCGGCCCAAATATTCCATCTTTTGTTCTTCAGTTCCGAAGAGAAGGACCGGCGCCTGACCTAAAGCGTTGGCAGTCAGTGCTGTTCCGATACCCGTACAGCCATACGCTATTGTCTCGTCAATCAAACAGTGGTCTAAAAGACTCATTCCTTGTCCGCCATATTTTTCGGGAATACTTGTGGTTAAAATTCCCAAAGAATGGGCTTTTTTAATGATATCCCAGGGATATTCCCCCGTCTGGTCGTGATGTACAACCTTCGGCATAATCTCTTCGCGAACGAATTTCTTCGTCATATCTAACATTTGGATTTGATCTTCAGTTAACTCAAAATTAAATCCCGAGACTTGGGATGACGTCTCCGAAGACACACTTCTGGTTATCGACAAACCAATTGTCGACGATTTTCGACATAATTTCGACAATAATTTCGGAGATAATTTTGATAACATTTTTGAGAAATTCTTTAGAAGTATTGGTATTAAAAAACTGCAGAAAAAAATTTAAAAGAAATTAATAAATAAATAATCACTTTTAGAACCAAAAGTATAGGAAAAATACCTAAAAAATTAGTATAAATTGTAAACAATTGACAACTTTTCAGACTTTGATTAATAGGTTTTGTTATCAGATTTTATACTTTTGATATCCAGAAAGAGTCCAAAATCTAAAGAACAGATTTATTTGATTAGAATTTTTAACAAATAATTTGTTATCACTTTTAGTGACGTTTATTTCAAAAGAGATTTTCAGGAAAACAACAATTTTGCGTTCATTCGCGTCACGTGACAGCTCTGACACCTTTCCAACAATTCCGGGTCTATTTCTTAATTTAAATCTATTCTTAAGTTGTTTTTTAAAAAGTCTTGACTAAAGTTTATCCGAAAAGCTTTGAAAACAAGTGGTGACCTTTAAAATTGTATTATACCTATTAAGACCAATTTAGACCTTGCTCATATATTGATCATATATTTAGACCTTCAAAAGTTTAAGTACTTAAGAGTACTATTTTAATCTCATCTCTAATTTAATTTGTACTCAATTCTGTACTAAATTCAGTCTAAAGTTTAGTATAAGTTTTGAACATTTAATAGGAAAATATATATTCAAAGTATATTCAATTATTGAATTTCTTATTAACAGACAATTTATAAACATTTAAATCACATTTTCCTTAATTTCAGCGAAAACCAGTTATTCTTTTTTCTTGAATAATAATTTGAGACTCAAATTTTAAAACCAATTTTTGTTTAATTCGATAAAAATTCAAATAATTATTTATTGAAAAAAAAAATTAGAAAAAGAGATCTCTTTATGAGTTTTGTCTCTTTTATGACTTCAAGGATACCTAAAAAAAATCAGAGACTAATTCTTTGAAACTACTCATAAAGTGGTTTTGGCATTTGTCAGGTGCTCTCTTGCAATAATCATTCTTTGTATTTGAGCGGTTCCCTCATAAATCTGGAAAATCTTTGCGTCTCTCATAAGTTTTTCGACGGGATATTCACTATTAAAACCCGCGCCACCGAATATCTGTACCGCATCCGCCGCTGCCTTATTGGCCACATCTCCGGCCAAACCTTTGGCAATGGATGCCCAGTAGGTGTTGCGCTCTCCCCTATCGTAAAGCCATGCCGACCGAATGTATGCCATTCGTGAGGTTTCTATACCGATAGCCATTTCTGCTAACATGAACTGAATGGCCTGATGTGAGGCAATCGGGACTCCAAAAGTCTTTCTCTCGAAAGAATATTTAGTCGCCTCATCGAATGCCCTCTGGGCTAATCCTGTGGCAGAGGCGGCCACTCCGGGTCTGGTTGTGTCAAAGGCTCCCATCGCTATTTTAAAACCTTTTCCCTCTTCGGCTAATAAATTGTTTTTGGGAACCACCACATTCTCAAATGTTATTCCTCTGGTATCAGAACATCTTTGCCCCATGTTCATTTCTTTTCTTCCTGGTATAACTCCTGGTGTGTTCGCATCAACAATAAATCCAGAAAAGGCGTCATTAGTCTTTGCTTTAGGGTCTGGATTAGTTCGGGCCAAAACAAAGTACCAGTTGGCGACCCCACCGTTTGTTATCCACATTTTTTGTCCGTTTATAACCCAATTGCCGTCTTTGTTCTTCTCTGCTTTGGTCTGAATACCCGCCACATCACTACCAGTTCCCGGTTCTGTCACAGCATAGGCACAAACTATGGGTTCTGCAATACAACGGCCTAAGTATTCCTTTTTCTGTTCTTCATTTCCGAATTGACTGACCGGGGACTGACCCAAACCATTATTTAAAACTGCAGTCGATATTCCGGTACAGCCATAGGCCAACATTTCAGTTATCAAACAGGAGTCCATGAGTTTCATTCCTTGTCCGCCATATTTTTCGGAAACCCCAGTATTCATTAGTCCCAATGCATGTGCACTTTTAATAATGTCCCAAGGGTATTCACCTGTTTTGTCGTAATGCTTTGCCTTTGGTATAATCTCTTCCCGAACGAATTTTTTGGTCATATCTACAACTTGTCTCTGGTCTTCACTCATTTCAAAGTTGAATCCCTTTAATTCCTGTGCTTCTGATGAAAGACATCGGGAAAGAACCGGAAGAATAGCTCCCGATTTACGACTCACTCGTGACAACATTTTTTAATATGTTATACAATATTTTTGTTCATTAAATGGTTTATTTGAGGTATTTATTGAAATAATAGTTTCAAGGATTTATTGAACCAATAATAAGACTTATTATATGAGTTTAAAACTGATAAATAACTCATTTTAGAGTTTATCGTATTTTTTATTTCCCTTTAGTTTTGTCTGAACTCTTGTATTACTTAATATTATTTTCCTGTTTAACATAATCCTAAAACAGAAAAAAATATTCTCTTAATTAAAATTTTTATCTTAAAATTCTTAATCCAAAAACAACTATTTGAAAGTCAGACCTTATTAATCCATTATTTATTCAGAAAAATGTCTAAAAAATTCCATAAATTAAAGTTTTTTTTTCAATAATTTTGAAATATTTTTAATATTAATAATGAATTTAATTTTAGATAAATATCCTAAAACTTTCAAATGTCGGGTTTAGATAATTTTATTGATTAGTGCTATCAGTCCTCCAAAAACTATTCGATTGAAAGATTTGAAATTTTATTCAAAAATTTAGATAAATTCAATTTAAAACATTGAAATAAAATCATTTTTTCTTTCGTTTCTTTCGTTTTGTGATTTCTATTTGTTTTTGAGGTTTTGTTGAAATCATTTGTTTTTTTGGTTTAATATTAAGTTTTTTCTTCTTTTTCTTTTGCTTTGATTTTTCCATATTTTGATTTTTTTGGGATTTTGGTTTCAATTCATTTCTTTCAATCGGAACTAAAATCAAAGTTTTTTAAAAATTAATAGAATTATAAAATGATAGAAACCTCCGATATCTTCAGGAATATCTTTATGACTATGACTTTCATTGGTTTTGATGTTTTCATTGCATCTTATGTTTAAATCTTTAATAAAATGTTGAAATGAATCCGGAAAACAGATATT
>JAQFZL010000763.1:0-13444 GCA_034695685.1 Galumna lanceata
TTAATAATAATAAAAAACTGATTCTTTATTAAAGAGGATAAGTTTTGGGGCTATTCTTTGGCCAATAAGACTCTTATTAGTAAAGAGAAACACATCGAATATTTGGGACTTCCCTATGAATTCAAATTAAAATCAGTTTATATCGAAGAAAACGATTCGGGAAAACAAATTAAATTTTATTTATTCACTGAAAACCGTTATATAGTTTTTGATGAAATCGAATTCAAAGTATAATAACTTTATTTAAGAAAATTTTTAATATATCTTATGTTAAACAGAGCAATAGATTCAGAGCCCGACAGCACACATATTTCTGCACTTCAGTCAATTTCTTTGGTTGTCCCGAAACTGACTTTGTTTGTCCCCCACAAGAAGTGACAACTGAATCCACATTTGAAACTCAGTCGACAACAATTCAGTTCAGTACTAAAGATTTGAGTACTTCTGGTACAGACCCTACAGATGCGTCCACCAAAGACGGGCCCAAAGTGTGGCTCTTTATCGTAATTGTTTTGGTTATCGTAATTGTATTAGCGTTAATCGCAATCTATTTCTTTGCAATTATTAACAAAAAGAGTGATAAACAAAAACCAAAGACAAAGTCTAAAAATGATTTGAAAAGTAATTCTAAAGAAAACGAAAACAAAGAAAATAATGAAAATGTGCCACAAATGGAGTCAGTCATATCAGACAACACTCGATCCACACTTTGAAAGATAATATATTAAAACAAAAATATATTCTTTTATTACTTCATTTGAATATAATTTAAAATTACATTCGATTCAAAAAATTAAACTTAAATTAAACTCAATTTGAATTAATTAAACAAATAATAATAATTATAATAATAACGATTAGATTTAAAAAATAAATCACAATTTAAACGAATTTTTCTTCTGAAAAACTGATTCTTTTTCGTTATTTCGGGTTTCGAACCTCAGAAATGATTCCCAAAAAAAATGTTTAACTATTTATCAAAACTTACACTAATTTCCATATAATATAAGTAAAAGTTATTAACAATAATAAAATACTATTATTACACCAATTGATGGATAGTTTGATGTTTGCATCAAAAAATAACTAATTAGAGGCAAAGCGTTCTTAAAGATGTATAGAGAGGATTGACTGGTGTTCGCCTGCTTTTGTTTTGTGGCACTTGTTTTGGAATCACAGAATTAAATGTTAGGACAAATTCTTTTCTGATTTTCCTGTAATATCGATATGATTGTTCGTTAGGGGAGTTATCTTTGCAGACAGTTTCCGGAGCATAGAGTCGGCCTCAGAATATATCTGTTGATAACAACAAGAAAATTAGAAAACAATATATGATTGAATGAAAGACCTGATTGAAGTGGACATCGAGGAAAAGCTCCTGTAAGAAACGACGGGCTGTTAATCGAAAGTTATACGTCGATAACTGAAGACTTATTTCAGAATAAAGACAAATATCCTCGAAAGCCAGCGGACATTTTTGCTTCAAACTAAAGATAACCATTAGTTTCAATTAAATAATCAAACATAACATGAATATACTTAAGAAGTCCCTGTTCAGCCTGTTTTGCGTGTACGGCTCCGCCCAAATTTGTTACAAATCGCAAGATTTCTCTTCTATTTAGGATCTGATTCGGTATATTTGACAACTCATTTACTGGACTTTTGGCGAATGAATTGTTTATCATATTATCTATAAATCAATGAATTGTTGAATAAATATAAGTAAATCACTGATAGACTTACGATTAACTATTGAATCCGAATATCCCTTATTATTAAAACAGACCAAACAATTGACATCATTATGTAATTCGAGCCCATTATTAAACATTATTTGTTCGGTTGTCATTCGATCCAAATGTGTTTTCCAGTCTATTGTTTGAGACTTGAATGAAACTTTTCGATGTCTTTTGACTTCAGTCTTAAAACAAGAATAGAATTAGTTTTTGAATAAATTCATTAGAAAAGTATCGAGACTTACATCGATTTCAAATATTAGGAACAAAGTTTTTGGGAGACAAAGACCCATATATGTCTTGTCAGTGATGTCCGGGGAATCACTTCTAGTGTCGCTCTCAACTCGAGAATTCTTACGAGAATCAAAACTAAGAGCTTCACGAATACTGTCCTCAGTTTCTTCAGAAGAGCGGCGCTCATCATATGATGCGGCAGATAATGACTGAACTCTACGTTTTTGAATAGCTCTTAGAGTGGCGTAACCGTAAGCATCGATAGCACTGGGAATCGATTCACTTGCGTTCAAAATTTCAATTTGGTTGACAGCAAAGATTTTAGACCCGATTCGGGGCAAAGAGTTTGTATTATTTATGGTCTGCGGAATTGGAGTCTTAATGGTAGAGCTTTGCGTCGAATTACTTATTGATGACAAACTAGCGATTGGACTCAAATTATTTCTTTGTCGAGAAATTCCCAATATTTGTGTTCCGGAATCACAGGAACCGTTCGATACTCCAGAAGTAGATTCGGCGAAACTTCCGGAACGACTTTTGCCGGAACTATTGTGTGAACTTTCATTACTATCACTCCTTTCATCCCTTCCAATAGATTGACTAAAAAAGGCTCCCAAAGGTTCAGATATTTTTCTTTTTGGCGTTTCATGAATTGTGAGAGTATTTGATTTGTTGGTCGTTATAATAAGAGGCGTCGAAGGACTGGACGCGTCTGCAATTAAACCACTATCGTGTCGCTCAGGTTTAATAATACCTGAAGAGTCAATATCTATTGTGGAAAGGGCTGAGTGAACAACAGATTCAGTGCTCTTTTGATTCATCCAAATTCCTGAACTATAATCACTTTCTTCTGCGTCAACAGTTGTTATATCTTTTTGTACAGAATTTTGGGTTGAATTAAGCGGAGTATCAGATGAAGAACGCGGACGAGAATCAATTACTGAACGATAATGATGTGGAGAAAGACTCATAACTCGAGGCAATGCTTTTGAAGGCCACGAAATTTTCTTTTGTTTTGAATCGTTTTCAATGGTAAGAGACGGGAGACTTCCAGAGAAGTTACTGTCACTACGATTGAAGTCAAATGAAACGAACTTTTCTGTTGGCGTCACTTCAAAGTCTTTACCGGAAAATAAATCAAATTTATTGGAAGAGGTGCTAACAGACCAACTCTGAGTTCGATTCTCATTCATAAAGAGAGATAAACTATCAATTTTCGGCTCTTCTACTAAACAAAACTTCTCATAATGTGAGTGTCGAATGGATTCCCACCCAAATTCTTGAAGTGCTTCCGAACCTCCAGAAGTTGTGGCCAATAAACAGAGAATATTATAAGAGGTTCCCCTCACAGATAGAATCGGTGACTGAGCAGTCATTTTAACGATTAAAGGAATTATTTCTGATTCACTGATCAGTTGAAACCCGAGATGAGTGGCCCCCACGTGTCCCACTGCCCAAAGAGCAGCCTTTAGACGAACGATTCCCGACTCAGAAGTTATGTCTGGCGAACGAATCACATCGTAATGAACTGATAAACAATTATCCTTAAGAAGCAATTCATAGCCATCATTAGTTTGAGCCAATTGGCCGTAAAGATGGGGCGGAATGAATACGTTTTTGTGATTAGGATTTTTCCTTTCACTCCTTCGGCCATAAGTTCCGTCTTCGCTTCGATTATGACAAGTGAAACACTCATTAAGTATATCCTCAACTATTCGTACGTATTTGTAATTAAATGTTTTTTGCCATCGATTCAACTCAAAGTCGATAAAATTTGCGTCGCGAAGAAATTTGAAACCGGAGGGGAGGGAAAGGTATCGAATTAACAGTAAGAGTCCGTTGTCTCCCAAATGCAATAACGACGGACGCAATGAAATTAAAGCCTCAAGATTTTCGGTTGAATCGCACGACTCTTGCAATATATCGATAGCTGTCAAAGAAACGGCACTACTTTTGTCGTAGAGCTGCAACACTAACATCTCAACCGCCCATTTGCTGAAATCACAGACACCGGCCCTCAAAAGGACCCTTAAATAATTTGTTGCATAAAGTCTATTGTTTTCAGTAATAGAAGTCAACACTTTGTTGAGTAAAGTTCGTGAAAAGTTATTCACTTCACTCGAATAGTCGAGACTCGAAACTATTAGTTTCATATATACGTCGTGTGTCGACAAACTAATCAAATCGAGGAAATACTGATAAATTCCTGTCTTTTCTAACCATTTCTTTCCTTTATTAGAATTTGTTAGTCTTCCGATCAAAAGAAAATAATAGTGACTTAAAGTAGTTATCAGTTTTCCAGGACTTAGAATAGCATTTTGAGGGGGAGTTTCGATAGTTATTTGAGAAAAACAATTGTCTAAATCCGAGAAAAATTCTTCGACGTATTCATGAGTTTTGAAGTCTTCGGCATCCAATAGGAAATCAAAGAAATGTTGGCCGACTGTGCATATGATCCGTTCCTTGTCGTCAGTATTTGATATAATAGAGAATTGTTTGCTCGAAGGCTTATAAAAATAAAGAAGTCTTTTAATAAAAGATTTATGATTGTTGTCATCCAATTTCTTGAGTGATTCTCCCGGCCATCGAAGGATACTGTCTATGAGATCAAAGTCCCAGTTATTAAATTCTCGTTTCAAAACCTGTGAGTTTTTGATCATTTGACTGATGGTTTCGTCGATATTCTTCTTCAAATGGTTTTTATATTTTGTTTTTGTAATTCTTGTGGTCGAATGAATTTGAGTACTGGAGGGCTGACAGAATTGAATCAATTGATCTAAATATAGACTGCAAGGAATGGGTCCTTTCTTTTTCATTTCGTGAATTCGATTCAAATTAGAAATCGAAGCGTTCGCTAATTCGCGTTCTTTTGGCGAAGAACTCATTGAAGCGGTCATAAGTGTTGGCAAACTTTGACACCTATGAGAACAATCGGACGGTAAGAGACAACTGGACAGATATAAGAGCTCTCCTAAAAGAATAGTTGCGGTCACTGAACAACAATTATCACATGAGTTGAGGATAACAGAAACGAGTGCTTCGATGAGACCGTAGTTTATAAATGAGTGCAAAATTAATGCCAAATAATTATTGAGAAGATTTACACGATTTTTGGTAATCGGCGGTAAAATAGCTTTACCTTCAGCTGCAACGAAGCTATCGTAGAGATGCCACGAGTCTTGCATTGAAGATCTGTCCGATGATATAAGTGCCGCATCAAAGTCTTCTGTCCACTCAGGAATTGGAAGATAAAAGAGTTCGAACACCATTTCGATGATATAGCGCTGTATTTCAATGTAGGGTAAGTGAAGCATATTTATTATGGCTTCCATTCCATTGGGAACATCACTATTATACTCATTAAGAGTCACATTATTGACAAAAGAACTCAAAACATAATTGTATTGATTGGAGACTCGACACATAAACACTAATCCGGGCCACGACCTCATTATTGATAGTATGGCGTTCTTGGAAGCAATAAATCGAAGCACCTTTTGTTCGGGACTTTCGCAGAACTCTCCGCCGAATCCGTGAACGTCAGTAAAAGGCGCCACAAAATGTTGTAAATCGAGATCTGATCGAATCAAATGTCTTGTTTTGGGGGAATTCAAGAGAAACAGTATAGAACTGATGAGTGATTCGCTTATAGTATGCGATTGATTCGATTGTAAAACATTTTTAATTATTGCACTCAAACTTCCCGACGCCTGACTTAAACTTGGATTCAAAACAGTGAGTTCTGTAATTGTGGCCCAACAACCCCTCACCAATAAGTCTCTCTCTTGAATGCCATCCTTTGCGATGGCAACTAAACAGTGGGTTATCGCCGACGGAAACATTTTTGGGTTTAGAGATAACAAATGTCTGACGAGACGTAACGCTTGGATGCGTTCCAACCGATTGTCTAAAACGATATCAATGGAGCGGCAGATAAGTAGAGGCAAATTGACCCGACACACAGCCTCCACTGATTTAGGCTCCCGTAGTAAATAGCGAATGGCCCGAAGACCTGCCGCTCTCACTTCTCCCGCCTCATGGAATAGCGATACTCTAATGCTATCAAAATAAGAGATTATTTTAATTATAATTCAAATAAAATTATCTAAAAAATTGATAAAAGATTTGTTTAATGTTTTGTGTCGTCGACTGTCTTATTGTTTATTATATCCTATTATATGTCCGTAAACTATAAATACCAGCAAAATATTTCATCGATAGAGAGTCCGCAGACGTCCTCTGATATTGACTGGACTTTTGTACAGAATTTGGTAAAACAGTTGAGATAAGCCAAACGGTGACCTTTGGACACATCCACTCCTTTGCGGGTAATGTTGTATAGAATCTCCTGTAAGTTCTCTTTTAATGCTAAACAAAACAATTGGATAAACGATTAGATAATTATTAAATTAGATAAGAGTTGGCCTAACGTTTGGTCCAATCGAGACAAATGTTGTCGTCTTCGCTGTCATAACGTTCTGAACGAAAATATTTATTAAAAAACATGACTTAAAAACCATTAAATGGGAAAATATTTATAAAAACTAAGAAAATATAAATTTAATTATAAACTGTTTTTGTGATAAAACTAAAACCAAAACCAAAACCAAAAGTAAAATGAGTGCAAATGAGTAGTATTTATGAGAAATAATTAATTTTTGATTTAATGATATTCTGATAACACAAACATTCATTTAACTAATCAATGGTTTTATGTCTTAATAATAACAATAAAACAAATAGAGATAAGATATACTTCTTTGTGATCTTCCATTCGGTCTCATATTATTACGGTTACATCGATATACTACTGATGCCATACTTCTCAACACTGTTTAGTGGACACAACAGATGACAATCACTTCATAGCAAACATTTTTAACTAAAATTATATAAAAAAAAATCTTTTAATTCTCTTTTAATATCTTTAATGTATTTAATGAGTCTTTAAATTAAATAAAAATAATTTCAATTTTTGCAAATATTTGGCAAAAATAAGACAACAATTTAGTGAACGATTCACTCATTGATTGCGTGCTTCCAATCAATTCATTGAATCCAATGATTCGCCTCTTTTTCTGAAGACAAACATTGATCCACAAATTTCGTGTCTCTTTTTTTTTCATACAACAGTTAAGTTGGAAAACAAACCATTGGGTGTCGTCTACTCTCAAACTATTACGTCTATTATCTAAAGTTATCGTTGATATCAACGATAGCATCAGAGGGGGATTACATTAATTACCAAATAATGGACGTAATATTCTTATAAATTTTGTTTGAAATCAATTTATTTTCCATTTTTATAATTTTGTTAAACTTTAAGAGTTAACTAAACTATTATAAACTCATTCATTGATTGGTTTTCAATGAATTTTTGCTGAAATTCAATGATTGAATCGTTCGCTGACTCTAACACTCATTTACTTTCATCGACACTATATTTATTATTTCATTTATTTCTAAAAATATCAAATTTTTGCTGAATTACTGCGGAAGTAGTTCTCAACGTTTGCCAAATGCTTTCAACACTTTTTCAATGCTATTCATTTGTTTTCATTTATTTCAGTTAACACTTTAATTGACTTATTTTTAAACAAATTCTTCCCTTTTTTAGAAACATTTTCTTAAAACTAAATAAAACTAAAAAAGTTAACATTCATTGGAATTTCCAATAATTTCTCCTTTTTATGAATCAAAAGGAGAGGTCAACACTTGAAAAGCTATCACTCAATGACTCAAATGAGTGAAGTTTGCGAAAAGTCATTAAATTAATCTGAAAGTTATGACTATTTTGTTGTGAATCAAAGCATTTATAGCTATAATTTATAGCCTATAAATAATAATAAAAAGTCTTTACGTTTGACGGAATGAATCGCATATTAGATTAGATTAGATTAAGGATGAGTTGATGACATCGTTTTAATTAAATATAACTTCAGAAGTAAATCATTTATTACACAAATATTAAATTATATCAAACATTAGTTCTGAGTTCAGTTCCAAAGCCTTTAAACATACCGTCGACTCATAAATGTTGTGTAAATGTAGTAAACTTTTTGTCATTTAATTAAATCAAATAAAAATCAAAACAATTAAAAACAATAAATTCTATTTTCGAGAGCTTTCACTACATATTTAAGTCAATCAAATAGGAAACTGTGCCGACACTAACCTTAATACTAGTTTCACACTTTTATGTCATTCATTCAATATTTAGAACTCAATTTTATAAACAAATTTCCTTCAATTTATACAAAATTACTCGACTTTTAAATAAACAGAAAATTTAATGAAAAAAAATTTAATAATTGAATCTAATATTTAAATAAATTTTAAGTGAAAAACAATTGACGTCAAAATTGAGTACTTATTATAAAAACTTAGTTTTTTATAACATTTAATAAGAATTAAAATTAATATGAAAACTATAAGTAATAATAAATTGATAGAAAATTTCAAATAAACTTAAAATTAACACAAAATTAATTATAAATTATAAAAAAAATAATAATTTTCTTCAGAATAATATCAACAAAAAATAAATAAATAAATAGTAATAAATAGAAGAATAAAAGTAAAAGTGGTTTAAATCCAATATCCGGAGCGAATCTGTGCCGGAATATATACGTCGAGGAGGAATGTGGGCCAGTGTTCTGCCAGTGATTGGATTTCCACTTTCTTCTTGTATTCGAGTAAAAAATCGAGTTCTCGAGTCCAGTACTCGTTTTCAATCATATATATTCTGTTCTTCAAATCTTCGACTTTCTTAATGTCTTCGTCGGATAA
The DNA here is from genome assembly GCA_034695685.1 of Galumna lanceata. NCBI lineage: Eukaryota > Metazoa > Arthropoda > Arachnida > Sarcoptiformes > Galumnidae > Galumna > Galumna lanceata. The sequence continues at coordinate 8,760 of JAQFZL010000763.1, forward strand.
ACTTATTTGAACGGAAGGACTCAATTTATAGATAAGTATATCCGATGGCAATACTCCTATCCATCTGATCACTGGAGTGACGATATTATACGATTCATAGGAGAGCGCAAGTGATCCGTGTCTGAAAGTGCACAGAATCTCGAGTCCGTGAGCGTCGCCATCGACTAAACCAAAGATTGGAATATGGAATGCATTCCAAAGCATTTGAACAAAAGCGCGAGTATTCAAATCTGGGTATCCGTGACCCGTCACCTGACATACAATACATTTATAGTTATATTTAAATAAACAATAATTCAAACCATAATAACTGGATATCTCTTTTCAATCTTAAGGTCAATAAACTGTTGAAAAGTGGCGTCTTTTTCGATAATCAGAACAAAAAGTGCTTCGGATTGCATTCCAGTAATCTTTTCTGTTTCGTTGGGAATATTGATTCCATTGGGAGAACTCAAACAATCGGTGAAAATGCCGTTTGTGTTATAAAACTTGAGATATCCGTAAACTAAACCTCTGGTCGACGACACGATATGGAGTTTATTCCGAGAGACCCCTAGACTACAGGCCAAGTCGTCTACCATCTCATCGACCACTCGTTGCGATTTGTTAAACAACAGTACGTTTTGATAATACAAATCTCTTTTTGTACAAAACATGTCTTTTCTTTTCAAATCCAAAATCTTATTCAAAACAAACTTCAGTTGTTTTTTACGTTTACTATGAGTTCTGACTTTGTTTTCGGGAATATCTTTCAATAGAATACCCGTCGATATATGATAGTTAGTATTCGTCCATTTGTGGCGATTAATGATCTGTTGGACAATAAATCAATATTTTTACTCAAAATTATCTCAAATTGGTTTCTGACCTCAAGTTTTCTTTGTGTGCTCTCAACCACTTCAGGCAATATCTTTGTCTCACAATCGTTACAACCATTACTATTGTAAAGAGTGGACGCCTTTTCACGGATTTCGTTGATTTGTGCGAAACTCATAATTGTGTAGTTCTGTTGACAATAACTATGCGTTAAATCTATAGAATCGATGAAATGCTTAAGAATCCACGACTGATATCGACTACAAACGGGAACTTCATATTTGTTTGGAGTTAACGCCATTTTAATGAAGTTATCGATGTCTTTGACGTCATCGACTTCTTCGATGTCTTCGTTGTCTTCAGGAGTCTCTTCAGTCATATTCTCGATGTCTTTGATTTTGTTTTTGATTTTTTCGATTAACTCCTCGTCTGTTATAGTATTGGAAGTAATGCCAGTATTAGCGGTTCCACATATTTCTCTGTATTTCTGTTTTGACTCTTCGGTGGCAAACGATTCCCTCAACTCTTTTGTGAATCGTTTGAGAGAATCGAGAAAATGGAGATCAAAACTAAACCTAATGTTATCCACGATATAAATGTCCTCAAATTTTATGATTTCCTTATTATTCCTTTCATTCTCTGAATGCCTTCTCTTCCAATCAATAACTTTTGAATTGGAGTGCCTTTTCTTGACTTCCTTACCCTTCCGTTTATACATCAGTTTATGTCTTTCCAACGATTTAGTGTTCAAAACAAACATTTTTTAATCAAATTATACTTAAATTTCGATTAAAACTAATTTCTTTGAAAAGAACTTAAGATTTAAAACAAAAAATGAAAAACAATTCGAAACAAAGTTTTTCGAATAATTGTATTCGAAAGCTCTGATTGGATAACATTTTACTAACATTTAAACCGAATATATTCTCATTAATCATAATTAATGTCAATTCTTTAAGGGATAGAAATTATTCTGTTCTCTACTGAATGTCAATGAATAGCATTTCTTTAATTAAAATTTCTTAAGAAAGATTTTCCCAAATATTCAACTCTTGGTTTTTCTGAATATCCTTTTATTGTAAAGAAATGCATTAAAACTAAAGACTATAATAATTTAAATTCAGTATATTTTTTCAAAATTATAGAAAAGATAACTAAAAAAATAAATGAAAATCACAAAAACATTGACATAAAACCTAATATTAGAATATAGACATTAAAGTGACAACAATTTTAATCAATAATTTTAAACAAAATTAAAATATTATATAAAATATATTAGAATTTATTTGTTTTTATTCTTAAATAGTTTTTTAGATTAATTTAAAGTTTAATTAAAAATCATATAATTTAGTGAAAACTGTATTAAATGAAAATAATTAAATCCATAATAACTTAATCGAAGTATATTTTAGTGTCAAAAATAGTGTTCATATGAAAGGAAGAACTGTTTTGAGACCAAAATTCTTACATAAGTTATGTTCAGCCAATCATAAGCTTTGAATCGAGAGATCAATAGTTTAATGCATTCCATACTTGTGTTGAAGTAAAGGAATAAAATGTTATACATTATGTGATACTTATATTGAGTGTTAGCGCAGTTGAGAGCACTATCACTACGACCAGTGCCACCGCCAGCACTGCCACAATCGGAAGCGCCGCCCAATAATTTGACTGTCGCTATGCTTTCCGTTGGATTGAAGACCGAAATCAGTAGTAAAGCATTTAAGAGTCAATACATTTAATAGAAATTAGTTCTCATTTTTAATAAAACTTTTAAAAAATTATAGAAAAGAGATGTCGAAGAAGTGTTTTCAGCGACAAAATATACTGTTTGTGAACACCACTCAAAACTCAGATAATGATAATTACGACGGAGAGAGCTCTGGAAGCAGTACTCCTATTGCCAGAGAAGACACTTCGGAGCCTTTGGGCACTTCAGAGGTGTCCGATTTCGAAGAGGAAGCCCTATCAGACACTACCAGTGCTACAACCCCTTACTCTACAAGTAGTGGCTCTTCATTAGGCACTCCGTCTGTGGTCGGAGACGTCAAGAATGAGATAACAGATAACGAAGAAGTTTTTCATTTGATAACCACTACTAATGACTCCGATTCCAGTGAACTAAAGTGTAGCCAAAGTATTGCTTATTTAATCATTTTTCACTTCATTTGTAAGAATTCATTTGATGTGTGGTTTCACTCAATTTAATTTCAGAGCACAACCACAACACACTTCTATCGTCAGTAAATATCTCTCGTCATAAGTTACAAGAGTCAGCTCTAAAGGAATGGAATGTTTCAACGATGTCTAACATGAACGCCACCATCACATCCTTCAGACTTCAGAGGACACAAATGCATTTGAGTGACAATTCTTCGCCATTTGTCGACAATTCACCAATTCTTCAAAAGCATCGATTCGTTCATAAAAGGAAATACTCTGAAATAGAAACAAACGGTAAATCCATTTATAGTTATAAAACTCATTTAAAATATCAATTGTTAGCCTATAGTCCATATTCTTAACTCTGTGTTCCGTCAGATTCTAAAGTAGTAAATCATATAAACCTTTTTGTTATTTACTTTAACTAAAAATTTAATTAAAAAAATTGTTATTAAAAATTAAAATTATTTTAAATAATTTGAAAGTAATATATAATAACAAAAAAATTAAATATTAATTTACTTTAAATAAGTTTCGGTAATATTTATTTAAATTTCAATCAATTGTTTGGATTATAGGTTCATCAAAAAGTGTGTCAGAGCCGACAGTTCCCCGAAAAGCTGTTCGTCGTATCTTCACAAACAGTAGAGAGCGTTGGAGGTAAGTACTCTTTTTAACCAATTGTTCGCAATCGGAGCCACAATTGAGTGGAAGTAATGTTCACTGCAGGCAACAGAACGTCAACGGAGCCTTTGCTGACCTCAGACGACTTGTGCCCACATATCCACCCGATAAGAAGCTCAGCAAAAATGAAATTTTAAGGCTCGCCATTAAGTATATTCGTCTTCTTATGGCTGTCCTCGATTACCAGAAACAAGAAGAAGGCGTACCTTCAGAAGGTATCAGTAGTCTAGGAATCAATTGTATGGTCAGAAACCCTTCCAATAAATCAGAACAAAGACAACCAAATTTCAAAACTAAAAACTTTAGGAAAAGTCGTTATTATGTTAATCACAAGAATGTAAGACAGAGCTCACCCGTCAGAGACTATGAATCTCCATTTCTGATCAGTTCGGGTGAATCGAGTCTAAGCAGTGCTTCCGATGATCGCGAAAGTGAATGAAATAATGATTCATTTCTAACAAACAATTGAATTCGTGTTTCTCTGATCTAAATATTGATAATTAAGATTTAAGTGACGGAATCAATGGTCTGTTCCTATTATGTGCTAAACATTTCACAAACTTATCCAAAATCACTGATTCTTTTGAAAAGTGATTAAATGGAGTTTAGTTTAAAAACATTTATATTCTCTTATATTTTATTCTGAAACTATTGTCAGAGAACTCCTGAATTGTTTATAATTTTCATCGTTCTATACATACATATAATATACATATAATAAAGAATAGCTTAACTTTAACTTTTTGGAGTACAGCCTACAACTTATCAAAAAGAGTATTACATTAAAGTAAAAGCGCTATAATTTCCAAACGAATTAACACAACATTTAACAGTTTCTCTCATAATATGTATTCAAATGTTGTTTATCTATAATATGATAATAAATGACTTTTTGTTCAATAAATACGAGTATTTCTTAATTGTTTTGGTGTGAACTCATCCGAACTCCAATTAGGTTTGATTTAAACGAATGCTCGCAATCTATAAGTTTTGCATTAAATAATGAAATTGATATTCAT
>JAQFZL010000764.1:0-13441 GCA_034695685.1 Galumna lanceata
GTCAATCTTTGTATGGTTTCACTTCATTTGTAATGCCGAAGGAGTTTGGGATCCATTCATTATAATTGTAAATTTGAAAAGTATAACAATATTTAAATTGACATTAAAAGCATTAATAATAATAATTACAATTAATTTTTTATTCTGAAATCTATTTAAAGATATATAAACAGTATATAAACAAAAATGATATAAATTATGAAATAATTATGAAAGAGAGGCAACTCTTTCTTAAGGGAGAAAATATCTGAAAGATGAGGTCATATGAGATCACGTTTGAGTTAGAAACACGTCTTATTACTTTTTCAAACGACTAGAGAAACATTAATCAAAACAAAAGTAAAATCAGTTGCTTTGTGTTCACATAAATTTTGTGGCAAAACATTTGAACCAAAACTCAGAGAAGGAATCGATTGCTTGACTTTTGTGTTAAAACTACTGTTTTTTATTGTGATTTTCTTCTGAAAGATTCGTCTCTACTATCACTCAACTAAAGGAAAGTGCATTTTTACGGAGGACTGGCTGTTAAGGGTTGCATAATAAGTAGGCATTTGTGTTGACAATCATTAAAATGTTTGAGCAAACCATTGAAGTGATCACTTTTTAGCTAAAAAATAATTCCGAATCCAATTTAATTTAATTTGATTCTAATCTCAAATATATTTCGTGTAATTCAACTGACTTTACAGTATTTGTTCACTATTTCTAATCAATATATTGGAAAATACTCTAAATTTATGTGAAAAAAGGATAGACTCGACGAAAAGTCGGTGTAAGGAAGCATTTCATTGCAATACTTACTTTTCAGATATGGCTTTCAAATGAATTCTTTTGATTCCATATCTTTTCACATAAACCTAATAGACTCAGATATACCTTAATATTGTTTATAAAAACCAAATACAAATATAAGAAAAATGAATTACTTTTTCAATTGAATTCAATACTATTACTCATATTATTTCGCAAATAATAAAATATTTCATCGAATCAATTGTGAAATTCAAACTAAATTCAATTTATTAAATCAATAAATACTTGTACTATAATATAACCCAATCCAAACATATATTTGATAAATTTAAGTCTCTCTCGTTCTCTCTCTCTCTCTCTCTCTCTCTCTCACTCACTCTCTCTCGCGCCATTAAATGACTTAAAGAATGAATGAATTAAAGAATTTTATGATCACAAAAAAAAGTATTGATTTTTCATTAACTGACTTAAAAAGTTTTCATTAACTTTTAATACTTTTATCTATAATTCAGTTGAAAAGATTGAGTTATGTTTCAAAAAAAAAAAGAAAACAAAAAACAAATTACAATTGAAATTCAATTCCGGCTACGATTTGTTGCGATAAGATTGGAGTCAAACTTCATTTATTTGACTACCGATTCGCTTCACTTTCTCTTCTCTTTGCAGAACTAAAGCTGTAAACACTTTTATCGATTGTTATGTTGTGACCCCTATTTGGCGCTATTTTTTTAGGTAAAAGTCACTGGAGTTGTATGAAAGCGAGTCAACTAATCCTAACCGAAATAGTAATTAAAATATCGATTCTTCATAAACTGAGAGCACAATATTATGCAAAGAGTTTCCTTAGAAGAGTTTTCTTAGTTTATTCTACTTAATATGCATTTAATAATTAATACTAATTAATAATTAACCGCTAATTATCGAAAACTTCTTAAATCAATCAAAACTGAGACCACTTTAAGTATTATATATTGAGTTTAATTCTAAACAAATTGATTTCAACTAAGAATTACATGAAAAGAGAAACTCAACACAAATTTGCAATAAATTTGTATTTTCCGATCAATCAATAAATAATTTGATTTGAAGACTACACAATCAATTACTATCCAGTAAATGATCGCCACTTTTAAACAAAATTAGCAAGGTTCAGATTATTGTAGCACTGTAGTCATTCTTTCCATGGTAATCATTCTAATTGTAACTTGTACTTTTTTATATACAGAATAATTCCTATATTTAACCGTTTTCTATGTGCTCAGGGAGGGGTATTTTGCCAATTTTCTTTCTCAGGGGGGTGTTTTTGAAAATCACGCCCATTTCTTTTGTTCTTTTTCTCGTTAAGACCCTTGGCCAGGGAGGGGTATTTTGCCAATTTTTCGATTTCAGGGGTTTCCGGAATACCCCACCCTTTTAGCCATCTCTGATCTAATTATATAAAGTAAATGAATGTCTAAGAGTTTGCTTTTTCTTTCAACACAAGAAAACATATACACAAAAATATTGCAAATATTTATTTAATTTTCAGAACAAATGTTTAATTCTTATGAGAAATAACCAAAGGATCGATATTTACATAAAAGTGTTTTCTAAGAGATTTCTTAAATTTCTTAGATTTAAAGTACATTTCCAGTAAAATATAGACCTAACCTGCAATTTCACAGTTGTGTACACTTAATGAAATTTCTTATAACAAAGACCTTGTATTTACCTTGTTGATTTATGAACTTTTTTAAAGTGGAGAAAATATAACAAATAACCCAATATTCAGTTAAAATGTATTTTTATGTGTTTTAACCCAATTGTTTGGCAATATTTTAAAAATTTGAGAAAAACTTTTAAAGTCAACCGAATTGAGAAGATATTTACATAATCTATAGTTTGACAGAAAATGAACATATTTTTAGAGCTGAGAATATATTTTCTGTAAAATTCTTTTTTCATTCGAGCGATAAATAGGTTTGTATTGAAAGGATAGCGGTTTAAAAATGGTGTTGTGTTTCGTTGCAAATGGATTGATGACAATTTGTCTGTTGTGCTAAAAGGTATACAAAAAGATGAAATTGAGAACCAGTGCTATAAAAATAAATCCTCAATATATGGTCATTCATAAATCGCAGTAAATCTTTGGTCTCCAATGAACAGCACATATGAATTCCTATAAATTTATATTTCTTCTTACACTCAGACCTGAAGATTATATAAAATTTCAACACAAATATTTGGTACACAACAGAAAATATGTCTCTCGAGTAACCTTTTCTCTTATGATGTGCTCACAATTCAAAGAATGTCTTTTCATTTATTATTATTTATTTATTTTGAGTCAAATGTTTGAAACAGAAAACAAAATGAAAGATAAAATTCATTTCATTTTATTACTAAATTTTGAAGAAAAAAAAAGTTAGAGTTTTGCTGAAATATCAATAAATAAACGAATGAAAGTAATTGAATGTCTCAAAAGGTGTGCGGAAATCTATTAGACTTTCATACATCAGATCCTATTATAAGGTTTTTATGCGATTATATTCATATTTATATCTATATTCAGTTTAAAACTGACCCATAGCATGCCCTTCGCTACACTCATAGGAGTAAAAACTCAGTTTGTAATTCGGGGCTCAACTGAGTCTCCCTTTCGGAGGAGTTGGCGATACCCATTGCACTTAGGGATAGAAATGTTATGTTATGTTCTTCATATCGTATTAGTATTTATATTTTTATGGAATTATATTGAAATTTCATAGAATTTATTGAAAAGATAGTCAAAGAATATAGAAAAGGTTATTAAATTTAATAGGGATTCCTGAAAACCATCTAAGCTTTAAGTAAATAAGGACTCCATTAGCATTAATATCATTTATTTCCAATAAAATAATATTCAATTTTAATATTAAAGCATTTTTGTCAACATTTTTCATATATTTATCTATAAATAGATTTTCCTTTCAATCAGTCTAAAGGTTTTTCATTGGTTTTTGAAGAAAAATCATAAAACAATGATTGGCTAACTTTCGACATAATCTCTGTTTACAGTTCAATATACTTCCTAGAGTAAAGTGAAAGCTATTTTTTTAATGTAACAAAAATCATTATTCTTGAAATAATTGCAAAAATCCTTTTTTATTTGTAACCCAATAATAAGCTTTTTTTCAACAAAGGGTTTAGAGAAGTTCAATCACTGATGACTTTCTCCACTTTTTTCCGTACTTTCTTTAAAAGTTTTGGTGATTTCAAGTGAATAAAAAAACTTTATCTCAATTTTTTGTGGAATTTAACATCAATTGTAAGGAATAGAAGGCAATACTTATTTGGCGTTTGATTAGAAATGGATGAACAGTAGACCTAAGAATGAGTTATTTAGAGACAACTCATTCATCATTACATTTATTGTCACTTTTCATCATTACTTAATGGCATTTATTGAATTTGGTTTACTTTTCATACATTGTCACCACTGAAACCACTGAAACCAATTCATATACTAAACTCGTGAACATTAAGCCAACAAAAAATGAAGTTTTGAATTCCTATGCCATCAGTTTCTGAATCAAACTCTCGATTGAATACTTGACTCAAAGAAATTGATTTATTGCACAAAATATTTTTATCTAAAAAGTTTTGTCCACTTTTTTAGGTGAGCTTCTTCTCAACCAGTTCTGAGCTGAGCAACAAACAAAGGTTTGAATACTTCCTGCGCACAGTTCCCAGCGATAAGAGTCAGGCCAGTGCTATGGTTGAAATCGTTAAGAAACTAAACTGGACTTATGTTTCAATAATATATGAGGAATCAATTTATGGCATTAGAGTGAGTCTCATATATTATTCGATTATTAGTCAATTATTATCAAATAAATACCAAAAACACAAAAATTGTTTTACTTTTTGTTTATCTGATTTATATGATTCATATCTTGATTAACAAACTTCATAGACTTCTATACTTTTCTATAATTAATTAACTTTTGATTTAATTAAATTAATTCACATTATATTGTATTGTATTCTATTAGTTCTTGGCTTTTAGCTGTTTATCTAGCTCAAATAGAAATTATATTAATATAAATATCATAATTTTATAAATTATTCATATTTTAGAGAATGATTTGAAATCATTGGTTTCTTTTTCATTAAAAGAATTGATATACAGTTAGGAACCATTTTTGATCAACATCTTGGTTTTTTAAGGCCATTGACTAAAATCAGGTTTAACTTGAATCGAGGTCTCAGTAATATTTATATTCATAGGAAAATTTCGGTTTTTTTACCAAACTATTCACTAAAACCGAGCTTTAACTGTATGACAATTGATATAAAGCGGATTTAAACTATATAAACCAAATAATGGTTTTCTTCGATAATTCATCTTTTTTTAGATTTTTATTAAAAGCTAATTATTTAAGAATTTCAGTATTAATTCCAATCCATTAATATTTGATTTTTCCATCCATTTATCTTGAATTGAAATAAAGGTTTTTGGTTAAAGTATTTCACAATTTTTCAATTTTTCATTCAGATAACGATCTCATATGATATGAAAAATTGAAATTTTATTTGCCTTTAAATCAAAATATTTTCTAAAACCTTTTTTATTGCAACAAAAGTTATTTTCATAAAAAAGAGGAAAACTGATATTTTTTGGTACTCGAGTGCAGACTATCATTTTTATTAATATAGTAATGGATTGCATTGACATACAATCGCCATATTATACGAAATTTTATAAAAACGAACCTTTTCTGGAATTTCTATTATATTTCTTGTAATTCAGTTCTAAACCGAAAAAGGAATTTCTTCAAAGAAGTGAACAACTGGTGAAGAAAAGCATCGTTTCAGTCAATTTCTCTGAAGTTAAAGATAACCGAAGATGAGAAGTAAAGCGAGTATTGCCTCCAAAAACAATTAATGATCTCAATATGAAAACATATTGACTCGCTTTTTGAAATTTCATAACTCATTATCTTTTAATATTTTTAATACTTTCATAGAAGACATGAACTTAGACTTACTTTCCTCTCATTAAACAAATGAATTCTACTTAAAAGGGATCGTCTCTAGAAATTTGACTCAAATTTATTATTTGCGAAATTAATTGACTGAAACTGAATTTTCGCACATCTTTTTAGCCCTTTATTTCTTTTGATAGTTTGAAAACTCAATTTCCAAGAATCTTATTTTCAATTCATTCTAAATTCATAACGTAATCGCTTTACTGAACTTTACTGATCATTAATTTTTTCGATTAAGCTATAGAAATGATCTTGCTTATTTATCATGAGTGTCAATGAAAGAAAGGTTTTCAGAGTAAAAAAAAATAAGAAAAATCGATTCAATGATAGTTTTATGGAGTCTCTGATTCTTAATATCAGGAATGGCTAAAGACCTCAATTTCAGGGGCTATTTTGAAAACCACCCCCTTTTCATTGTTCAACCGATCATCTCAGGGGGTATTTTAAAATATCCCATTTTTGTCATCCCTGTTAATATTATAATTTTTGATAAATTATTTTCTATGCCTTCCATTTACAGCACAACATAATAGGTGTAAGCAATTTACAGATAAAGGACAAAGTAAAAGGAAATTAAACTTGATATTTATAGCCTGGTAATTATTTTTGTAAATATTAAATCGCAAAATAGGTATACATTAATGTTGCTTGATATAAAAAATACAATCAAATTTTTCTCAAAATATGATAAATGATTTTTTTATAGAAAAAAGTGTTTCCAAACTAAAGATTATCCAAAAAATGTGACCAAAAAGCGATTTCAGTGGAATTTCTTTGTGTAATAAACTGTCAGAAAAAGTCGTATAACTTAAGTGTCATTAAAAGTGAATTATTGAATACCAGAGTTTAGATAAGATTTAAGACACAACTTATTGACAAAACTTTTATTAAAAGTTTAGTTTTCCTCAAAAAAAATAATCAAAACCTACTGAACGATAATTCAATTAAGTTCTAGTATCTATATTTAGTATTTGTACCAAGGTAATATTTAAAAGTTGTGTACTAAAGTACAACTATTTTAAAATAATTTTTTAAAACTATTTTATAATTTATATATTTTTTTCAAAACATTTTTTTATTGATTTTATATCATTTTCAGGCATTCAATGATTTGGAAGAGCTTTTAGACCAAAACGATATCTGTATTGCAATCAAAGAAAGGCTGACAAAGGATTCCGGTATAGCTTTGGACAGTTCTTATGATAATATCGTCAGAAAATTGATCTCAAAACCAAACGCAAGGGGTATGTCTCTAATCGAGTTATATCTCTTTCTATTATAATATCATTACTGATACAAATTGAGCCGATAATCAACAAATAAAAATCAAATCAAACAACAAATTGTTTCATTTCAGACAAATATACACCAATTTTCAAAGTTTAACAATTATTCAGTGATTTTTAAAAATTATCATAACTTATGAGAAGAGAATGAAATCTCTTTTATGTAAAATAATTTTTTCTATTCACTGAATTATATTTTATTTTAGCATTAATTTTGCATTACATTTGTATTACAAATTTTGTATTTTTTGCATATTTCAGCAAAAAATATACTAAATCTAAGCCCATGAATATATGATTGCTTTCTATGGGATTAGAATTTTTCGTTTCATTTATTTTCAATTTTTGTAAATATTTTTTTGGAAAATTTTCAAAGAAATGCATTTTGTTTGGATTGAGACCATTCACTAAAAGACTACTCACCGAAAGTCAATTGTTCGAAAGACAATAAAGAACAACCAAGGTAGTTTCTACTTAATAAAACCTTGCACAACCTAACCTTACCTAAACCTGTGTAACATCACATATAAGCTTAAACGGAATACAAATAAAAATTTAAAATCTTTTGAAAAATTAAAACATAAAATATTTGGAATATTTCCTAAACTGTTGCATCTCTGGTCACCTTTTGCTATAAATTTGTGTCAATAGTAACTAGCTCATTTTTATTTATATAAATTGTCTTTCGGTCAATTGTTTGCTTCGATGGTTTGTTTCAAAGTATAAATGACTCAATTTTTTATTGATTTATTTGAAGCTTCAAATTATTAACAGAAAAGAAGAGATGAAATTTGATTATGTATTTCCTTTTAAAGGTGTGATAGTGTTTGGGTCAGATCAAGAAGTAGCGCTTCTCATGAAAGCAGTGAAAAGAAATAATGCCACCGGAATGTTCGCATGGATTGGCAGCGATGGATGGAGTGCCCGATCATCAGTGTTCACAGGAAATGAGCTTCAGGTTGAGGGAACTCTATCAGTTCAACCGAGAGCTAATCCAGTGCCCGATTTTGATGAATACTTCCTAAGCCTTACACCAAAAACTAATAGACGAAACCCTTGGTTTATAGAATACTGGGAACAGTATTTTCAGTGCAAATGGCCTAACAGTACAGTCACTCCGTATAATCTAAACTTTAAGAGGTATGTCTTTTTTCGGTAAAAATGGGGTAAAGTGGGCAGACATAAAGCAAATCAATAGTTTTTTGGTTGAGTATAACCCTATCATTAGCCTATATTCGACTCATGTCTACCCAATGGTCGGACATTAATAATAGATTTCTCTAAATGTATGCCATATTGAGAGTAGAGCCGCAATAATTCACTTCTTATTCATTATATTTAAGTGATTGTACTGGAGATGAAAGAATGAGTTATGACAACGGATACGAACCTGAAGGACAGTTACAATTTGTCAGCGATGCTGTACTCGCCTTTGCCTACGCTTTAAGGGATATGCACAACAAATTGTGTCCAGTTGGTCACCGTGGACTCTGCACCCAAATGCAAAAGAGTGATGGCAGTGTTCTACTGGACTTCTTGAGGAAAGTTCAATTCAGAGGTACTTTTAACAAATATTAAGAATTATTTATTGTTTTATTTATGAATACTTTTTATGAAAACCATTTTACAATAAAAATATTATATATTAAAAAAATTGAATAATATTTTAGAAAATGTTTTCAAAACTATAGATAAGTGAAGACAATAATTCAAAGAATAAATGGAAAAATATTGTATTGGTATTAATCAAAGTTCCGGTGCCCGTCATTGCCGTCACCGGCAATCAAAACAAATTAATCTCAGAAATCATTAATTCAGATCTTATGTCAAAATTAGGTTCAATTTTATTTTAATCATTATTTTTTGGGGTTCGCTATTGGAGTCTGGGATCAGAAAAAAAGCTAAACTTCATGAGATTAAAGAAAAGCTAAAGAATTGTATTGAAGTTGTGCTGCAAAACATATTTATCATAAGAATAATGGCTTAAGTTTTCCCATTCAGAGGATTCAGTTCTTAATAAATAGCTCTGGTTTTGAAATGAAATTATGGTTAATATAAAAAATTAGTTAAATGACTCAAATGACCGACAAATAAATGTTGCGTTAAATTTGTTGTTATGAAAACGCGATTCGACTGTAATAAATATATTTGTCTTTTTGTTGGTTTCAATTGGAAATCAAATCAGGAAATGATAAGAGAGATAATCAAAAAACTAGAATCACATCAAAATTGAATACAAATGTGAGGATCAGCTTTAAATCAGTAAAGAAATAAAATTTGTTTTATATTCTGTGCCGATATTTACAGCGTTTATCAATGAGTCAAAACAAATTCAAAATTGATTCAAACGAATCGCTCAAATCTTTTCCTTTAGTAAATATTTTGTGTAAGGAATGGATTTATGAGAAAAATATTGAGTTATATTTGTTATATAAAAATGTATTTCTGTATTCAAAACGCAATTTTCCGTTTCGTTTGAGATTTCAATTCAAGTCTTGAATTATAAATAAATTTTAGTCAAACTTTTCTATTCTCAACACAACTTCTTTATTATAATTTTAGGACTCGACGATCACGAGTTTCACTTCGCAACTGATGGCGACGGACCGGCCCGTTATCGCATTATTCATTACAAACAGATATCTGAAGGCATTTTTGATTGGGTTCAGGTGGGAGAGTATGACAACGGAAAACTCAACTTGAATTTGAGTGAAGTTCAATTCCGTCTCAACGACCCCATGAGTCCAACCTCTGTTTGTAGTCAGCCCTGTGAAAGGGGTCAGTTTAAGACCTATTTGGAGGGCGAAAAATGTTGCTTCCATTGTGTCAATTGTACCAAATATCAAGTGCTCGTATCAGAAACCCAGTGTCTTGACTGTCCGGACGGCTTTTTGCCTGATTTGGACAAAACAGACTGTGAATCCATTCCTGAAGAGTATATGAGACCAGACAGTGTGTGGTCTATCGGAGCTCTACTGTTTTCGTGGACCGGAATTTTTATTACTTTATTCGTGATATTTGTCTTCATTAAATACAACGACACACCAGTGGTTCGCGCCTCTGGACGTGAGCTGTGTTTTGTACTTCTTGTGGGAATCCTCATGTGTTATGGAATGACTTTTATTTTGGTTCAAAAGCCCTCAAATATTTTATGTGGCGCTCAAAAAGCAGGGATTGGTTTCTGCTTTAGTGTCGTCTATAGCGCAATACTGACCAAAACCAACCGAATCGCCCGAATCTTCAAAGCAGGCAAACAGTCGGCGCGAAGACCCAGTTTTATAAGTCCCAAATCCCAGCTATTAATTTGTGGCGGACTTTCAATTATTCAAGTGTTTATAGTTGTGATTTGGTTTGCGTTTTCTCCCCCTAAAGCCATACACTTTTACCCGACCCGTGAAGATAATCAGTTGGTTTGCGAGGCGTCCATAAATGAAGGATATTTTGTTGCTTTCATTTACCCGATTTTTCTTATCGGTAAGTCTTAAGTATTAAGTCCTGAGTCAACACAAACTACAGTTAGACTTCTATTAGATATACAACACTTCACTATTGATTTGACCAAACATTACTCAATAGTATTAATGCTTCGAAAGGCTAAACAATCTTATATTTATTGTTCACTCTATCCATAGATAAGTCATTCCTTAGCTGTTTGTATAGTTTAGACAGATTTGAGTCAAAGTTTGACCACTTATTGGATATTTCATAACTATAGAAAGCATTGTATTTCAATTTGGGCTCAAATATTGTTTCATAAAATTCTAGTAAACAATGAAAACAACGAAAACTAACTCTCATTCATAATTCAGAGGAATTGCAATAATTTTATGAATAATTCAAATCTAACTAATGTTTAATATTATATGCGACACAACATTCCTCTAATCATTTCATAGTTAGAGAGCCTTTCCTTTATAATCATAGAAATTATTTTAACAAAAAAAATAATAATAAAATATGATAAACAAGTTTTACAAACAAATGTAAAATCACTTCATTGAAGAGTAAGTGTCACTACGAAACTCATTGAATTAATAATTAATCACAAGAATGAGTCATTAAAATTAATGATGAGCTAAAAGATATATTATCCCCTTGCTAAATCACGTTTTGCTGTTACTCAAGGCTTTTCTCTAAATAAAATGATTTATAATGAGTACCTAGATCACAATTCCATCATTTTATAAATGAATACTTATTATTATCTGAATATTCTTTTATGGAACACATTTTTATCGATTATAGGAACAATTTTTCAGAAAAATTTATGCAAACAATGTTTGTGTCCATCCATTGAGTCTCTTATAACTACAAATATATGCTTTGATTTCCCATTAGATTCGGTATATAATGTAATATAAATAAATTGTAATAATTTATTCATAAACCAAATGAAAAAAGTTATAACAATTTAATTGAATTAAATATTCGATAGAAATTGAATATGTGTTGAATGTATAGTCAACTGATTGTTACTTTGTCTGAACAGTGGTTTGTACGATATATGCTGTGCTGACGAGGAAGATCCCCGAAGCATTCAATGAATCGAAATATATTGGATTTACCATGTACACTACTTGTATCATATGGTTGGCGTTTGTGCCAATTTATTTTACGAGCTCTCAGAGCAATCACATCGCACTAAACCTGACAACTATGTCAGTCTCAATATCGTTGAGCGCAACCGTTACTCTTCTGTGTCTATTCACTCCTAAGATATACATAATTATACTTCACCCCGAAAAAAATATAAGACAGTCAATGATGCCTCAAAACAAATACGGAACTCTCAAGACTAATACCCAGACGACAGCCACTGCCACTCTGGCCACCACATCATCCATTAGAGTGGAGTCGGCCACACAGTCAGATGGTATCACACTTTTCCAATTTTTTCTATAATTTTAACAAATTTTTCAAATCAATTATATCGGTTTGTTATGTATTCTCTGATTTGTGGCATAAATTCAGTTATTTTGTGACTTTCGTATGAATTTCAAGAAATGACAATTTATTCTCAAAAACATATGGAGTCTCACAATCTATAAACCATTAAAATATGAATCAGAAAATTCTAAGTCTTTTATTCTAAGAATGATAAATGAGCTCAGAATAAATCGTCGGCTAAAATACAATATTTTATGTGTTCTCATAACCAAAGAATGGATGTGCGCTCAGACATGTTTTGGGACTTATCATTAGATTAAAGATTAAACTGAAGTCCCAAAAATTGAATTAAATTTCAGTTATTTTTAAGAATTATTCAAAAAGAAGTCATATATTAATTAAAACAAACAATAAATTATTTCTTCCACTAATTATTTAAGTCAACCAATAGTTGTATTGCTTTGAAAACAGATCTTTAATCTTATTTTCGGTTCAATTGTTTCAGAAACTGTTTCTCATTTCCTTCAGTGGATAACCAGAAAGACTTTGTCTAACTCTGTCTTTCTTACACTTTTATTGTTTGACAGTAAATTTAGTAAGAAAGTATCAAAGTATAATAGTAGTATCATGCTCATTTATTTAAATAATTAGTTTAAATTTCTTTAATTATATTATCAGAAAAGAGAAAGAATTAATAAAAACTAATGTTTTTATTGTTAGCATAACTTTCATAACTAATATTAAGATTAGACCTTTTGTTTTAATAATTGATCAAGGCAATGCTTTTATTTACCCATTTTCATTTGTTTGAGTGGCTCAGAGCCAAACTAAAAGCTTTGTTATTTGAAATTGAGCAAGGCTATGAATCTGGATATGAAAATATTTATGAACCCATTTTTTGTAATTCAAAACCATTTGTTTTGAAACTTAGAGCACAAAATTATTTCTTTATTTCTTAATTTGAATTCTAAACTTTTCTTTTAAACTTCTTATTGTTTTTCATTGAATTTATCAATAAAAGTATATATAATAACATCCAAATTAAAAGTAAATATGTTAGGGTTGCTTAAAAAGAAATAATCTCGAAGTGAAGTGAAATATTCTTTAAAAAAAATTTCTCTATGAGAGGTTCATTAAAAATGTATATCTAGGCATTGCTATAGAGTATGTTTGATAAAATTATTTTTAGCACTAAATATATTTTGGAAAATTTGAATAAATTTCAAGTATAATCATGTTTAACTAGAATGCATACTTTCAAAATTATTCTCCACTATCATCTATTTGGTTATCTATACATATGATATAAATATAGAATCCATATTTATATCTATAGAGATTTTTTTCCATATAAGTAAGTGTTCTATCTTAAAATTTATCAAGATAATTTTAAGGTTTATAGGATATCTCTATAACTTATAACTTTTTCATCTAATTATAATAATAATTAGTTTCTCTAAAAATAATAAATTTTGTAATAAATTTATTAAATAAAACAAATGAAAG
>JAQFZL010000765.1:0-13432 GCA_034695685.1 Galumna lanceata
TGATTATATGTTTAAATTGATTTAAAATAAATATTTCTTATTTAATATAAACCCGTAAATGTAGTGGTCATAGGCTTTGCCCTCAAACCTTGTTTATAAATAGAATTAAAAGGTAATAGACTTATTATTTGTTCAAAACTAGATTATATTATTAAGAATATAAGAATTGATAGATTTATATGTATTTCGTAAGAATTGTGACAAAAAGATATTTGAAATGAAAACTATTAATAATTATTATTAAACTAATGAATAGTTTTGACATAAAAATTGACATTTAATTTGTTGATAAACTACTGCTCCAAAGAATATGTCTTTTATCTAAATATTTATAATAGGCTTTTATTGTCGACAATCATCTCATCTATTCTTCAATTGAGATCTGCTCTTAAACTGATGTCAAATAAAAGTCGATTACATGTAATAAATGTCTCTTTTATTTCATTACTAAAGAAGTTGACCATCAATTGAGAGCTCAGTTTGAGAGGAGTGGGCGTTTGAAGCCATACCCTAAACCTTTATTTGATTGTCGGAGAAGTATTGAAAAACATATTGAAAAGACGGACTAATTATATGGATTTGTTTAACTATCAAAACCACAATTCATATCATTCTCTTCTGATTGAAACCACACATAAGGTGAGTCCCTTTACTCTTTAGGACTTTCATTAATCACTTTAAATTCACTTCAATTCTTGACTTTAATTTTGATTTATTCATTAAATCTTTTGCCAAAACCTTCGTTCACTTAATTTCCTCATTTCTTAACAAAACAAACAAAAAACCATTTATTTTTTATTCATTTTTCATTTCAATCAAACTCTAATTGAAAGTAATTCTGTGCTTAAAGTGTTAAACCCTTTTTTCAAAAAATATTTATTAAATTTGATTGAAATCTTAAGAATAAGATAAGTAACAGTTATAACGACCCACTATTCCTGTATTATACCCCTACACGTCCTCTAAAACAAACCACGAATTCATAAAAGCGTTGAAATATTGATAATACAAATGAAATTTGAATTTTTTTCTTCAATCTATAAAAAAAAGTTTAGTTTAAAAACAAATGAAATGAATTCCAGACATTTTTAGAGACATTTATATAAACATTTATGATATATAACTTGTTTTTCATTGCATTGTCTGAAATAATTAACAAAATTTGGGTTAAAATTATATTCAATTTAAATGTTAATTTTGAACATAAATTCTCTATTATTAGTCATTAAAGAATTCATTTAATTTATTGAATTTTTTATTTATCACAAAAAGTAAAGAATAATATTTAAGTTTGTCTTTCAATTACATCTACTTAAGAATCTCAATGCTTTTGGTTGAGGGCTTTCCTCAGTTTTAATACTTATTTGTAAATCTTGGATTTATGCCAAGAGTTGTTTACTTGTCGTATATTAGATGCAATCGATTCAATAGCAGTTCATCCAATGTTGTCATTTAATGTCATTATAATCAGTAATTTATATACATTTTTTCCACTCATTTCTCAAAAAAATATGGAAAACTTTCGGTTTTATGAGTTTAAAATAAATTCAAAAAAAAAGTTAATACTTATTCAAAATGTGTTTAAGTTTTTTGAATTTTTTTTCAGTCAATAAAGAATTCTTTGCGATTACTTTTAAAGTCAAATAATAATAAATCTTTAATTTTTAAGTGATTTCAGGAAATTTTTTGTTCAGACTCTTAACTACCGGTTTTCAAGTATTAAATGTTTTTAACTTAAAAATGTTGTCATATTTTTGTGACAATGGATTTGAAAAACAAATTTTAATATATTTTATTAAAGTTTTACTATATTTTCGTCATTTGACTCTATATTTGATGACTTTTTTTCGCAAAAATTTTGATAAGATTTGAATAATAATTATTATTTACAAACATTTCTTATTATCCAAAATGAATTGAAGGCTAAGAATTCCATTAAATTGATAATTAGAACCGTGTCTAACATCATTTTTAACACAATTTCAACACCTAGCTCATCATCAACATTATTCTATTAAGTTTATGTTATCCTTAAAACAATTCTCTAAAACTTAATACAAGTTTTAGTTTTTTCCGATAAATTAATGGATTTCTGAAAAGTGCTTAAATTCCTAATTTTTTTTATTCGAAGCGTTTTAATTAAATTTATCTCAAATTAATCGCTGAGTTCTTCAAAATTAATTCATTTTCGGTTTTTCTTTATTTCTATTCGTCTAACTTTTTATCTCAAATTTAAACAAAAATTTTTCTTTAAGAACTTTGATCCGGTTTGACGAAACTCAGGGAAAGTGAGTGTGTGAGTGAGAGGGAGAAAGAGAGAGAGAGAGAGAGAGAGGGAGAGAGAGAGAGATGAATAGTATTTTAGTCAGAGTTCTCCCTCTAATCCTTAGAAAGTATTACTCGCTTTTAGTTAGAGTGAGAGTTACGCCATAGAAATCGGATCTTTATTTTTAAAGTCTCATGACTTGAATCACTAATGAAAAGCATGTTTTGTTGGAACAGTGAATAAGTCTTTTTCCTCAGTTTTTGTTGACAACACTTACGAACCAAAGCGTGAGTTTTGTTTTCTATTTATTAGAAATTATTTCGGAATGTATTTATTCCGAAACCTTTTAGTTTATTGAATAAACTTTATTCTGATTTTGACATTTATTTTGCTTATAATATGTTGACTATATTTATACAATCGGTTCAACTCATAAGAGTTTATATGTACTAATTTATATGTCTTATGCAATGCCTACAGAATTATCATAATCTATTTATGACTAATGGCTATTCGTCTATATTTATAGCAATTCTTTATGGGATTTATTTAAAATTAACTTTTTCTCAACGATTCTATTCCCCAAATCTGTGATTTTGTGTCCATTTTTTCTAATTTTACTTTTTTTTTAATTTCCGCAAAAGTTATTCAAAAAGTATTTGAATTTAAAGTAAAATTATTTTAATTTAAAACTAAAAAAAGTGGAAACAGGAATAAGAAGAAAATTTCAATTCAAAACTTATCATCAATTTATCTATTTTTCAGATCAAATGATATTTAAATGATTCGAAGAGAATTCAGTTCAACAGTTGAGTCAATGATTAATTATTGCTTAAGTTTTAGTCAATCCTTGGCTTTTATTTGCATAATATTGACTATATTTTCCATTTATATATAAAATAAGCTGAAAATATTTTTATTTATCTTAATATTTGTTTTTTATTTTTGGAAAATTACTTCCAAATGTTATCAGATATTTAAGTAAATTGTGTCACTCCTATAAGAATCATAACTCCTTTATCTTTCTCCTTATTTGCCACTTAATTAGTATATCTTTTCCAGAGTTTAGCCAACAGTTATATAAACTTATGAAAAGTCAATAAATTTTCATTTATTCTGTTCGCTAAAAGCGTTTATTTGTAAGTAATTAATTAAATTTAAATACTTTTTGTCCGAAAGTGTTATCTATTAATCATCGAAATAATTAAATTTTTATTAAATCCAGTATTAAATGTCCTCGAAATCCAATTAAGTAATAATAATGTCATCGCTTTTGTTGTAATTTATTCTTAATTAGAAGTTATTGTTAGAAATCTTCGGATAAATTTGTTTTTAATTAAATTATTTTTATTAGAATTTGTGAAATAAATTTCATTTTTATAACTCGTATTTCATTTGATTGTTAAAAGATTTTATTGAAATTTAGTTTTATTATCGGAATTTTCATTTATATAAAATTTAATCATATATTAAGGATCAGTTTCTTCTCTTCTTATGGTCTCAGATTTCTTTGGAATGAATTAGTTTTTTTGTTTTGAAGCAAATGATTGAAAAAATACAATATATTATTGTTTTATTGATTAATTTGTTTTTATTGGTTTTCCCCTTTGAAACCAATTTGTTAAATTTTATTATTTTTTTTGGCATTAAATAAATGTTTGACTTTCTTTTAATCTGTGTTTGACTTTCCGTTACAGTTATTCTGATTATCATTTGTTCCACAAAGACTTCATTCGACAATTTGTTGTAATATTAGAAAGTTTTATATAAAATATTGAATTTCATCGAAAAAACGATCAAAACTATTGAGTAAAACGTGAAAAAAGGAACTTATTTTCGATGCCATCCCTCGCATACATTATTAAAGCTCTGCTGAGACGCAAACATATCGAACAGTCATCTCTTACACAGACCAGACTCGATAGATGTCTTTCAACTCTTGATTTGACGGCTTTGGGTCTGTAAAACATAAAAACAATTCTTAGAACTAAATATTCTGTTTCATATCAGGCATTGGCAGTACTCTTGGCCTTGGAATCTATGTATTGGCCGGAGAGGTGGCCTCGAGAACTGCCGGCCCCGCCGTAACCCTCAGTTTTCTTGTCGGTATGTTTTTTGTCAAAATATGCGATAAGGCTATAACGGAAAGTTTCCTTTTGATTGAAAGAATGATATTTATATTTAATTAATTATTTTTTTCATCAAATTTTATTTATAGTGAAATCAAAAACTTTTGATATTATTTCATGACTTTTGATATTTTCTTTCACTGTTAATATTATAACATTTATAATTTATAAATTATAAATGATCTTTGATTTAAATTAATGAAAATTTAATCTCATATTTAATTGGATTCTTTTATCTCTTTTAGCGGCCATCGCCTCAGTTTTTGCAGGTATTCCTATCTCTTAAGTTTTGCATATCATTAGTAGTAATGTATTGAATTTCAATATCCAGGTCTCTGTTATGCTGAGTTTGGAGCTCGAGTTCCCAAAGCGGGGTCGGCGTACGTTTATTCTTATGTTACAGTCGGAGAGTTAATGGCATTTATCATCGGATGGAATCTGGTTTTGGAATACGTTATCGGTATTCACATTCATGTCATTTCAAATCAATATTAAAATACTATTTATAATATATAATTAAAAGGAACGGCTTCAGTGGCCAGAGGTTACAGCGGTTATATCGATTCATTGGTGGACGGAACTATTCAAAAACATTTTAGAGAATGGATGCCAATGAATGTCTCTGGAATGTCAGCTTATCCAGACTTTCTAGCATTTGGAATAACTCTTTTACTAACCGGTAATTCAAACTAATTTCAAACTATCGATAATTTATTTTATATTATTTTAGTAATGCTTGCGATCGGAGTAAAAGAGTCGACTCGGTTTAACTCAGTGTTCACGTGTTTGAATCTATTGGTTGTTATCTTTATAGTAATCGCCGGTTCTTTTAAAGCCAATATTGATAACTGGAAAATACCTGAAAAAGTGGCGCAAGAGTTTGTATTTAATGAGTTGTTATCAAATCTTAATTAAATTAAACTAATAGAAACAAAGCGGGTGTCGGAGGGTTTATGCCATTTGGTTTTTCTGGAATGATGGCCGGCGCCGCCACATGTTTCTATGGTTAGTCAAACATATTTGTAAAATATATAAAATGTATTTAAATCGATATTATTTAGGTTTTATTGGTTTTGATGTAATCGCCACCACTGGAGAAGAAGCTCGAAATCCCCAACGATCCATACCAATAGGAATTGTATTTTCCCTCCTTTTTGTATTTTTGGCATATTTCGGAGTGTCTGCTATTCAGACTTTAATGTGGCCCTACTATTTACAAACTGAAGTCATAACAAAAGGAGCGCCTCTTCCCTATGTGTTTGATGCGGTGGGAATGCCAGTCGCCAAATGGATCATCTCTGTGGGCGCACTCACTGGTCTCTCCACTAGTCTTCTCGGAGCAATGTTTCCATTGCCCCGAGTCTTGTATTCAATGGCGAGCGATGGCGTCATTTTTCGGTTCTTAGCTAACGTTCATCCAAAGTTTAAAACTCCTCTTTTGGCTACAATTTTATCTGGAGTATTGGCCGGTGGTATGGCTGCTATGTTTGACGTTAAAGAATTGGCTGATATGATGTCCATCGGTATTAATCCTATCGTTTGTCAAAAAACAAATTCTAATGAATTAATAAATTATAGGAACTCTTTTGGCCTATACTTTAGTCGCCGTTTCAGTAATGATTTTGAGGTATTATTCCATCGTTTTATGTTAGCTTTGCTTCGACTAAATGTAGTCTCAAATCAATTCTCATTATTTTTGTTGAATCCCTTAAAGCAATTATTTGTTACTATTGTCTGACGTCTATATTGTCTTTTGAATGTTGTGCTCAGATATAGTTATTCTGCTGATCGAATCGGTTTGTCTAATTCTGACGCTATTGTAAGTGATCCTCAAGAGGTCGAACCGCTTAAAGCCAGTCGTGATAATGAGTGAGTTCTCTACATCTCGTAATTATTTTTTGTTGGTTTTTCTTTTGTTCGCATTTTTTTTGTATACATTTTTTTCTGTTATATTCTTTGCTTAATTCAATGAATTTTTAGATATAAAGATCAGAGTCAACAGCAATTTCCTCCATCTCCGGATTCGGACAATTCTCTAAACAGTCCTAATCACTTAATCGGTAGTTCCCGGGACTCAAATGATAATGAAGTTTTTACTATTAAAGCTACTCTTCGCCAGTGCTTTAATATCGATGGTATCACAGCTCCAACAAAACTCTCATCAAAAGTCTCAGTCGCACTGATTATCACAATTTGTATATCTTTTCATCCAATTTAACCGATTATTAAGAGACTCATATATTTTAGGCGCACTTTTAGTAATATTGGATTCGGTGTTAATAGCGATGGAAGATGAGATCGCTAACAAAGATGTGCCCACTCTCGTGGGAATTGCAGTTGTCTTCGTTGTCATAATCATTACAATCATAGCATTGCAGAGACAGCCGTCTTCTGCTAAAAGGATAGCATTTCAGGTAAACTTTATTTGGTTTTATATCTTCAATAGAGAATCGCCAAAAGTCTTCAAACTATTTAATAATTCAAACGATATTTAAAGTAAATACAAATTCGAAATATAATTTAATTATTGACTTTTAGGTACCACTCGTTCCGTGGGTTCCAGTCTTGAGGTAAATAAATAGGTTTTTTCAGATATTGACGTTTTATTTAATTTTCAGTGTTTTCGTTAATTTCTATTTGATGCTCAAACTTTCGAGAATGACCTGGATAAGATTTGGTGTTTGGATGTTCATCGGTAAGATTTATTTCTATAAATTCTTAACTAAAATCTGTGTTTTTTTTGTTCAAATTGTTTGACATTTGAGTATTTAATTTTTTTCGTTTAATTTGTTTGATTAACACTTTTTCAAAAAATATTTTCTGTTTGAATGAGTAATTCTATTGTTGACTATCAAATGACTCCCTTTCCATACATTCTTCAATAGGGCTAAGCATTTATATTCTGTACGGCATTTGGAACAGCAATGAAAGGAGAGATAAAAACAATCAGCCGATTGTCAAATATGAAACTAAAGACAATTCTGTTGCCATAAATCACTAGTCATTTCCAGAACTATTCTGAGACGTCTTATAAAATATTTACAGAAAACGAATGGAATTTATTCGAACCAATTCTCGATTTTTTTTCCAAAAACCACTTCTTTTTGAAATCCTCTTTGAAATCGAATCGGATTTTAACGATTCAGACAACAGTTACTGTTTTTGATTATTTTTATTCAAATATTTTCAATGGAAATACCAAATATAAACCGAAATGTTATTATATTTTTAAATACTTATCAAATACTTATAAAATACTTTTAAATTCTATTGATATTTAAAATACATTCAAAAAAACAGACATTTTTCTGGTTTTATTCACATTTTATGGTCGTTTTAATAGAGATTTTCGACAAATGTTTTTACCAATTCTTTCAGATTTTATATTCGAGTTCTTTTTTGTGATTATTTTTTGAGTTGATTTTAGAGATGATCTGATGTATTGTTTTATTTAATAAGTTTTTTTTTTATCTTAATTTTGATTTTTCCAATTATTAATAGAATATATATATATTAAAAGATTATAATTAATAGATATTATATTAAAATGTATTAATTATTAACATTCAGTTAATTAACTTAAAAGTTGTTTTTTATTTGAAAATTGTTGTAAAGAGATTTTTGGCGTATTTTTTACTCATTTTATACTTTAATTATACTTTACTTTGAATTTCAACTCAATTTTAATTATATTCAGTTTTTGTCTTGATTAATTACATCAAAAGAGTTTGTTTTTCACTCAAGTTTTACATAAAATTTTTTGAAATTTTATTATAATTATAACTAAAAACTGGTTTTCATTTGTTTTTTATTTGACTTCAATTTTCATGTATTTTGAGAAAAATTCTTAAATTTTTAAACGAAAAAAAAAATAAAATCTTTTGATTTGTTTTTCTTTTTATTTATTTATTTTTATGTTTTAGGATTTATTCAATATTTTTCTTATGGAATATTTGAGAGCACCGGCTATTTGTCAGACGAGGATAAGATTCGTCGCGAAAGAGCCAAAAACTCCTCCAATTCTGGAGAACCGAATGAAGAATCAGAGACAGAGACCGAACATATCGAACGGATGGGGACGTCTGTTGAAGAAAACGAACCATTCCTTACATGACATTAATCACAATCATTAGTGAAAGTATAGGCAATAATTTTGGTTTATAATATAGACTCTATACTTATAGTCATAATTATAATTATTTATTACATTTGACTCCTCTCTAAATATTTGATATGATATTCCTATTAATTGACGAAATGTTCTAATCATTAGTTGTATATTTATTTTTATTAGAAATTTTGGGTGAATTAGTCGTGAATTTAAATATATTTAACCGTAATTTTATCAGAATTTAATTGCATTTTCATCAGATCTTAAAAGAAGTTAATTCATATAAAAACCATTTGATTACTAAATATTTATTTAATTATAACAACTGTTAATATATTCACAAAATGTGATAAAAACTAATATTACATTCATTTGAATCGATAAGAATTATCGCAAATGAGACCCAAGACTAAACTAAAGCACATATTTTCAGGTCTTATATTGGATTACATATTATTTGATATTTGAAATATAATTTTACGTAAAATAAATATTTCTGGAATTTTTAAAGTATGAGATATTTTCTAATAAAAAAATGCAAAAAATGTTTTTTTCATTTATTGGATAATATTCTCTCCGTTTGTATCCGTTTTGACATAAATAAGAAATAATCATAACTTTTAATGTTTATTATTTTACTTTTATGTCTGATTTGTATCCTAGGATTTGTTATTTCTCTGTTTATTAGTAATTTTATTCACAATTCTATTGAATTATGTTTTGTTTTTAGTAATATATTGTTTGCCACAACTCATTCTGTGCTAATCATACTCTCCTAACCTTTTATCTATAGATATCCAAAGTGTTGCAAATATTTCATAACTCATTTTGAGTAATATTTAACTTTAAGTCATTTATAGCACATATGAGACTTGTTTTTGAACACAGTTTTAGTATTAGTTAAGCATAAGATATACATATTAAGGAGTTTTGAAAAAAATGTTTTAAGGGTTTAGTCGAAAATCCCAAACATTTATTTTGAAAAAAATGTTTTAGTAATGAAAGTGCTTTTAATTTAAACGAATTTAAATTGAATTTTCAGTGAAATGTTTAAATAAAGTGTTAGTTCTCTGGTATTGGCCTATGGTTTGCATCAAACACTTTATGGAAATATTTTGAAGGAATGGCAGAAAGTGATTAAATGGAGTATAACTGACAATAGAGTCACATAATTCATCATTTGCTTAAATATTATGACCTTTCGGTGAGCGATAATACCTGTACTGTGTGTTATGTCTGTCCTATGCCTTAACAGATAATATTTGCAATAAATATAAAAGTTGTGCAAAAGTTCGTACAAATCCTTTAAATTAATAGTTTGTGGGGAAAACAGGTATCGCCTCTAGTGCTTTGTGGTACTACTGATGGCATATCTGTGAATCTGCAGTCTGTATATAAGTACAACACTTTTCCCATAGCATTAGCCGATCGCACAAACAGTTAGAATTTGTATGAAATCCGTGCTATTCCTGAAGCAGTCGGTCGATCGATAGCCTATTCGATAGTCAGTTGCCATCGACGTCACAGTCGTTGGTAGAGCTCTTCGAGAGAGCAGCGCTAACATCTCTGGAAGGACAGCCCTCGTGTTGCTACTCACCAGAACTTAAGCCTAACTCATAGCACATCCTCTACTGGCCTGAAGAGCATACATACCGTTTGCTAATTCTCTTTCTTTGGGCGAAGTTTACAACATTAATACAGAGAAGTCTTGTATTTATCGGTTCGACTGTACGTACTATACGTAGAGCACAACCGACTCATTCCGAACAACTGAGAGTTCTTTTGCTTCAACTGTTAATACTATTTCTTCAGAGGCTTTGGTTTGCCTTTGAAACAGACATTAGAGGCGTGCGATTGAACTCAGCCTTTGAGAGAAACAAATAACACTTCAAAACGTCGGCTCTGTTTTGAAAACAACAAAATTTAAACACTACTCTTCTCTCATCAACTCTTGTGTTCATCACATTTCGGATCTAATAAACAGATAATTAAATAAATAATTTGTTTATTGACTGATAAAACTCCGAACGGACTATTCGTCACTTTAATTATTTATCAAATAAACTCTGGTTCGTTTTGTTGATAATCGAGGAGATTCATAACTAAACTATGTTATAATGGGCTACTCTTTACTCTTCATATCGATATTATTGACGTTATCGCAGGCCATCAAAAAAGGTAAGACTCCACTAATTTATATAATTTCGGTCTTAAAAGCGCTTAAAATAAAAATTTAGCCGAAATTCACAGAAATTTATTCGAAGAGCACTTGAGGTATGGCTCAGAGCAGAGCAGAAGCAGTAGTTTTTTCTTTACTCTATGTCTACAGTACTGTAGAGCCCCGATATGTGTATCTATGAGTCAACGCGTGTCTATGCCTGCGATCTAATAATACTGAGTTCTGGTATATCTCTAAAAAGAGGGAAAGAGCGGCCAAATGTTATATCAGTAGCACTACTGGCGTTGAAGCCATGTTTGTCTGTTTGTGACCTGAATTGTAGGGCCGACCAAAAGCCGAATCATAACTAGAGATATCTAAAAACGACTATTAATTTGTTTTGATAGTTATTGTTGTGATAGAAGTTAGCACTATTCAGGCCTAACAGCACAGCACATACAGATGTCTATTAGTCTGTTATATAATATTATGGTCTAACTGTTAATCTCATCATTTTTCCAACTTATGATCTGATCCAACAAAAATATTCTTAGCCTCAGCTCTACTTTCAAAACGATTAACACTTAAGACATTTTGTTTGTCTCATTTTTGTTCCGACACTCTTTCCTACAATTTCTTAACGCTTTTCTCAACTTTTTTTTCTGTAAAACAATTTTCTCTTCACTTCTACGACACAACTATTAAGTGTTTGCAACCATTTCTTTGAAAATAATGGAATAAAAACAAAACTCGACTCACTTTTAATGATTAATAGTTTATCTTAACTCTCGTTTAAAGAAATTGTTTTTTGGTTTTTGTCGTTTTCGGGGATCATATGATAAAACCAGTCATTCATTGATTTATTTACGAAATTCATTCATAAAATGAATATTTGAGACATTCGTTAAGAATCGCATTTAAATGCTATAAAATGTATGACAAATACTTTACTTAAATACCACTGAAATATTTGCCATTTTGTGGCACTTTTGAGACTTTTAAGACTTAATTTGAGAAAAGCATAGCATTTGGTTTTCAATAGTGTTGTGCCATAAAATAGAGTCCTTTTGCACCGTTTTTGTCAACACAAACGACTTGAGTCTCTGAAAATGTGTTCAAATGAAAACCAAAAGCATTCAACAAAAGAGACACAAAATATACAGAAAATGTTTCAGAGCTCAACACAAATGAATGGGAAAACGGGATGTAAGACAGTTATAGCAAAATATTTATGAGATAAATCTTTTTGATGATTTGATCAATGATCATGCAACAAAATACTACAAACTTTAACAAAATCTAAATCTTGAGGCCTAACAACACTTTTTTCTTCTCTAATATATATTTTAAAATTGCTTCAAAAGAAGAGGACATTTAAAAAGAAGTCTTATATTTATTAAAAGACATTTTTGCTTCTCTTTAGTTGAAAAGCAAAGAATAGCTCTCAAAGGATAGTATAAAGAAATTTTGAGCCAATGATAGTGTGATATCATTTTGAAGTTTTAATATAAAGAGTGAGGAATAAAAAAGATATATTTTTTGTAAAAAAGCAATTCTGGAGATATTGTATGACTAATACATATGACTAATACGGAAAATCCTAAAGCAGTGCTCAAAAATCGAGTATTTCTTCGAATAGTTTGACTTTGGATATAATATTCAGAATTGTATAAATCATAATCACATTTGACTGTCAAACAAACGATACATTTTTTGCCTTCACTTCAAAACAAAAACTATTCGTTTTTTGACAACTCTTCTAAACTGATATCCGGAACATTTTATTATCATTTTTGGCCAAATTTCAAGAGAATCTCATCGAAGAGATGACTAATAAAAAGAAAAGTGAAGTGAAGTTAAAATTTATGTCTTTAACATATTCTTTACATTTGATGTCAGATATTAATGTTATTTACAATTTCTCTTTTTCTTCGGCCCTATTTCTTGTTCCCAAACCACAAGTAAAGCCATTTCCATAGCATTCATTTGTAGCTCAAATGTGCTTTCAGTTCATAACAGAGAATACTATTTATTAGATTAGACACAAAATAAGAACAAAACACTTATTACTACTTTTGAGGATATATTTAAGTGTTTTTCTTACAGAAATATTTCTTTTGGGCCCAAATATAACACATGTATTCATATATTATTTAATAAAACATAAGAATATATTAAACAATAAAATATATACAAAGAAATAAATGCAATACAGACGACACTTCTGTTAAGAATTTTTGCAAAACAGAATAAATACTTTTCATAACTGAATCCATCGATAGATATGCTAAGAATAAGCACTTTTTACTTGTTTTAATTTATTCACATTTTTATATCACTTATATATATCTCTTTTGTTGAACTAATGTTTGAAAAGAAAAATATTCATTTCAACAGAAAATCGATAGAAAAGAATTTTCAGAAATAATCCCAATTTATAGAAGTATTTTGAAGTGAAATCTCTTTTTGTCTGTTTTTTATTTTCAACTTTTATTTGTAAAAACTTTTTAGATAATAAAATACAGAATTTGTTGAAAAAAATAAAAGTCAATTCAGTAGTAATGATCAACACTTGATTTGCTTGAGTTTATTATAAACAAAGTAAAGCCAACTTTTTCTAAGCTCTTCACCAAATCTGTAGTCTATTAGGTTTTAGACTTTCACTTAAAGTAACAAAACATAAATGAAATTAAAAAGTATTTAGTTTTTAAAGTTTTTTTTGTGGAAAACATTTCTCCTAAAATATGTGAAATTCTTCCCAAAATGTT
>JAQFZL010000766.1:0-13418 GCA_034695685.1 Galumna lanceata
TTTCCTTAATATATGTTATGTTGAGTTGAGTTAACATTTAATATAAAATTTAAACAAAATTAGCGCACATTTCATAATAAACTCATGAAAACTTTAAACTTATGTAATATACTTATATAGCGCTCTTCTTTTAAAATTTAAAAGGTGAAATTTTGAATTTATCGACTCTCCTTGGTCATTTTGTATCGTCAAATATGTTATCCTCTATATTTTGAGGTCAAATAAAATATTTCTATATTTTGAATGTAATGTAATTTCATTCATAAAATAAAAGCCTAAATAATTAAATTATAGAAAATATTTGTAATTCATTGAATGACAATCAAAATGATAGATATAATCAATTAATTAAAAATAAACTCATTTAGGAATTGCTAGTTATTAACAAAACTCATTAAAAATGGAAAAATACTAAAAACTCATTAATATTACTAAATAATTGACTTAATTCTTAAAATAATAATAAAAGTATAGGAAAGAAGAAATGTTTTGAGCAAAATATATGTATTCTGTCTCCAAATTAACACTTCTGTGCCTGAGATCATCACAAATCGATGTTTCAAATGTAAGTTATTGTGAATTAGCGGACATTAAAGGCTCTGATTTTTCATCGCATCTGCCTTTTGTGGCGAATTTTATGCATTTTAAGCGCCGTTTCATTGATTGTTTGGAAACCGCAATTGTCCCAGGTACATTTTAGAAACTTTTGCTTTCTATGGATTGCCTGATGACTATCCAATTGTATTCTTGATGTAAACGATGCGTTGCAGTTATTAAAATTACAAATCATTTGATTAATGTTCTGATGTTTTTTCACGTGATTTACCAATTCATCCATAAGTGCAGACCTGTATTTGCAGTGACGGGGATTCCAAACACATACAAACCAAAGTCTTTTATTATATCTTCTCTTAACGATAAATCGTGAGGTGTTGTCGTCGTCAACAGACTCTTCTTCGTTGTCATCATTAGTTTTTACGTAAAATTTGCGATTATCTTCTTCTGCCTCCTCTTCATTATATTGATTAACGGTATTATCCCTAAGCATTTCCTCGTCTTCAAAGTCTTCTTCGTAGTCAATGTATTTGGTATTTTTCTTGACATTCCTTTTGGGGAGAGTTCTTCTCTGTATAGCATATGAATTGTCGTCAGTGTTTCCGTTGACAAAACTTGGTTTGAAAATTCTTAACTTTGCGTTATTGGAAGACTTGATTTCCTCTTCCTCTTCATACTCTCCTTCGTTAACATTAGACAGAGATTGGACTTCACTATTGTCTGTAGCAGACATTTGTTTGACTCTTCGGCCGCCATTTAATATAATCTTAGCCTTCAATCCGTGATGTATTCTCAAGTGATTCTTGAGATTACAGGCAATAGTAAACAATTTATTGCAATAAAGACATCGAAACGGTTTGATTCCTATTCATATAAATAATAATAATTAAGAGAAGGAATAGAAAAGTGTTTTTTACCCAAATGTGAGCGAATGTGGTTAACCATAGCTCCGGACCATTTGGACCCATATTTACAGGAATGGCTATATTTATTGGATCCGTTCCACCGGCACTGATGCCATACTTTGCCATCTCTTCGTGAAGTTTGTATGTATTGTCTGACGCTTTCAATACTGGTCTCCACTTTTTCCATTTCATAGACACCTTTTTTGGCCACAATTCGTCCCCTTTTCCTCCCCTTTCGAGTCAAACGTTTGTGCACTTCATTACCATTTTGTGATTCTTCTTTATTAAAGTGTTGGAACTCATTAATCAAAATGATTTCTTCGTTGTCTTCTTCTTCAGTCAATCGTTTGATAATTTCGTTCTGTCGATGAGTTTTCATATCAGTAGAAGTGTTGACATTATTTTCAATTCTATTGTTTTTGTTTTTTAAGTCCAGAAGAGTTATTCCGTCGACTTTACAGATGACTGTCTGACATATCATTTGTTTAGACATCTTTTACTCTAAAATTAAATTACAATTAAATTGCAATTAATTTGAGAATAAATATTTGTTTCAATAAATAATTGAAAAAAAAACAATAATATTTCGGATGAAATTCAGATGTTTTTCACTGAAAACACATTTCTATAAAATAGTCGTACGTTTTGTGACGTCAAGTAATACATTTCACCACAAATTTTTGTTAACATTTCTCATGATTTTCAATCAAAAAATTCTATAGATAATCATTAATATATACCTTTATATTTAAACGCTTTATATGTTCTTACAACTAAATATATTTCCCCTCAACATTATTCCCCCCATAGAAACAAATTGTAAAAACCAATAAGCAATCAATTTTCAGCTTATCTATAGTCCACTTAAACTGGGCTACAAAATGAACAATACTTTCAACTTTATAACTGAAAATTAACTCAAATAAAGACTTATTCAATAAATATCAGGGCTGACAACCGGTCCCTTTTCCCAGGGGGTTATCGATTTTCCACTTTTTAAGTGGGTATTGACCAAATAATCAAGCAAAATTAACAATAGGAATTTCAATAGGAAAAAGTTAAGACATGGAATTTATTTTCCATTTGTTTCCAAACTAACCAAGGCAAGGCAAAGATTAAAACCATCTTTTCTTTTAGATAAAAAATGTTTTAATTGAAGCGACAAAAAAATATTAACTTTTAATTAATGTAATTAACAATAATTTATTAAATATTAAAAATTTAATAATTTTTTTCCAGAATATAATCTTCTTTATGTTTCTTAAAACAAATTAAAAGTTTGAATGAAATCAGTTTAAAAATTTTCAAAAAAAAGACAATTTTTCAGAATATCATAAAAATCAAAAATTCAAAAGAAATTAACGAAAAGTATTATATGATTCAAATAATAGTATCAGTATTTAAGTAAAAATTATATTAAAATTCTTGGGTTTAGTATTTATAAGAATAAGGAATGTTTGAGAATTTGTGTCTAATATTAAAAAAATGTAATTCTTTTCAAACATATATTAAGTTATAGGATATGAAATCACAGATCTGTTAGAATCGCTTCAATTTTGAGGTTTTGTGTGACTTCTTGTGATTATTTAAATTAGTTTTCATCGCAAAACGATAATCACAAACATTACAAACGTATGGTTTGTCGTTGAGATGATTATTGCGAATATGGTATACAATAGAAGTCGAATATTTGGTTCCGTACGAACAGTTGTCAAACAGACAACTTCTCCAAACTATTTTACCGTTTCTTTTGGTGTCTTTAATATACGTCTTAACGCTATTAAGTCCGACATAAGCCGGGCTCTCACTAGAAGTTCCCACTTTAGTGTCGCTGACAATTGAAGTGCTCTTCGAGTCATTTAAGTCATAACTCTTATCGTTTCTAATATTTTTCTTTTGTCGCCCAAAATGTTTAACTGTTTTTCTCAAATTATTTGACTTTTTCTTTAAAAATGTTTTCTTTTTGACTAAGTTTTGGCTATAATTGTGGTCCATAT
Organism: Galumna lanceata; assembly: GCA_034695685.1. Taxonomy (NCBI): domain Eukaryota; kingdom Metazoa; phylum Arthropoda; class Arachnida; order Sarcoptiformes; family Galumnidae; genus Galumna; species Galumna lanceata. Next base: position 3,458 of record JAQFZL010000766.1, read on the forward strand.
CTGCCGAAGACTGAGAGCTGTCCTCAAACTGTATTTCGCTCTTCAAATGAGATCCCTTTATATGATTATTGAGTTTAGAAGAAATGGCAAACTTTTTGCCGCATTTGTCGCAAACAAACGGAAAGAATAAGAGATGAAGTGAACGGATGTGGTTTATGGTTGTATTCTCCCAAAGACTCTGATATTTGCAATTCTCGTATCGACAGACAAAAAGTTGACGACCATAAGAGCCCTTAAGAACTTTCAAATGTTTTTTGTATTCGTCCATCATTTGAGTGGAGGAGTTGTTATCATAATTTAATTGTGTCTTAAGTCCACTCCATTTGTAATTAAAAGTTTGTGTCCCATCGGTATTATCCTCAAACTCAAGACTATCATTAAGTGTGTGACTGACCTCCTCTTCGATGACTTCATTTTTAACAACTGTCAGATCAAAATCATTGTCATTGTGTTTGTGGTCTTCATCTTCGCAATCATTGCGATAATAAACCACATTATCTTCGATACAATTGAAGTCATCGGTTAGTCTTAAAAGTGTTTCTCCTCTGACTCTACAAATAACTGTTATATTCTTTGCCATTGAGTCAACCAAAACAACTAATGTCTAAATAAATGATATGAAAGTCTATTTAAATTAATTATTAAATTAAACAAAATTTAAGACTAAATCTAAATAAACGAAAACTAAACGATAAAAAACCCAAAAATTACAGTTTTTCAAATGTATTCCAAAAGTCCATAAATTATGAAAAGGGGTTTAAAATAATTTTGGATTTAATATAATTCTTATCAGTTTTTATACTAAAAATTTAAAAGATTGTTTAAAAGTTTTGATTTTTGTTTATTTCACAGTATTTATGAATGAAATAATAATTGTATGCAATAATTCCGTTATTTAATTATCCGTTTAGTGACACCACTTTTGCTATTAACTTGTTATATAAAAATCTTGCAAAATTTACTAAAACATTGAGCGATAGCTTGAAATCTGATAAATGAGATGTTTTCAGCTTTTCATATATATTATCAATGTCAATCAAATTAAGGACAGTTAAACGATTAACTGTTTTTCTTCAGTGACGTTCAAAAGTCAAGTTAAGCACAATCCGGATCAATAGGAATTTGTTTCTTGCTCTTTTCCTATTTTGCTCATTTACTTATTGATTATTCCCTATATTTAAAACGCTTATTACTTCTAATAAAAAGCATTTATTCTACTCTTAAACCTTTTTTTTAGTTTCCGGTCTTAATTCAAGTGAAACGAAATATGAAATTTGAATTTATTTGAGTTAAGAACAACTTTTGACAAGATTTATGATAAAATGGATGGTTTGTCCTTGTTCCCTTTCTGTTCCCTTTATATCCCCCTTTCCGTTCCCCTTTCAGCACAACATATTCATTCTTCTTCTTCTTTTTTATTAGTTTTGATAAATATTTTGTGCGTTTATGAACGATAAGTAATAATAACTAATAACTAGCAACAAATGGCTGAAGAAATAGTTGAAGTATCATAAATATCAGGGATAACCACTAATTGTTTGAATAATGAGATAAAAACTATCATATCTATAAAAGGAGCTATGTCATATGATTTTTATTGGCGCAAATAAGCATTTCAGGCTTATATTATTATCTGAGTAAATTTAGCCTGAGCAAATATTGGGCTCTAATCATACCAAGAGCTGACCCCACATTTAAACACACTTTAATAACCGGAGGATATAATTGAACTCTTTTTTACTAATATTATAAACATTTTGTATTTTTTCATTAAATTCATAGAAAACAAGAGAACCGGATTTTTATCGTAATAAACAGGACAAGTGTTCTCCTATGAAGTGGTTAAGTTTGAACACTATGTGCACATTTAGTTGAATACTTGATAACCTGATAAAAATAAACCTAAAGCCCAGCACAAGGCCAGCATAAGCCCAACGCAATCCCCGCACATTTTATTATACATATATATACGAGTCAACGAATTTTGAAATTCAATCAAATTTATTGATTTTTAGTTAACTCACAGCCAATGAAAATGTATTTTTAAGTTTAAGCTTTAAATGCAAAAAATATATTTAATGAAAAAAAATCAATAGTAATATCCCTGACAACTATAGACAACTCAAGGCATTTATAAATGCCAGAGAATTATAGAGAATTATACTTTGTAATTTAAAAAAAAACTAGATATACTAGCTATGTATGGAAAACTTGCATAGATAATGGAATCTAATCTACGAACAAATTTTCAAACATAGAAACACAATTGAATGAATGCTTAGTTATATTAATGAAGTTTTTATCTGTTTTTCTAATCAAAGAGTTCTTTTATTGACGCAATTTTTCATTTAAATCATGAAAATTAAAAGCCATACAAAAATTACACGAAATAAAAGATAATTTGCTTCACTCATTGCTCGCTCATTGCCCAACATTAGCCCAACTCAGCTCATTTTTCCAAGCAATCATTATTGAACCGGTTTATAATTAACTGGCTATGAAATCCAATTTAGGTTTGAGTGAATTTTCACATTCATTCAGTGCCAGATAAGTCTTGGCTCTAACTCTGAGCCGGCATTTTATAAATTTCTTTTGTGTTAGGCTTTAAAAAAAGGCCAATAATTGACCGAATAATTCAATATTAAACTCATTTTAGAATAGATTAGTTGAAAAAATCAATACAACGTTAAGTAATTTCAAAATGAAAGGGAGAGCAGAGAAGAGAAGAACAGAAGAGAGGAGAGAGAGAAAGAGGAGTTTCAAACGCGTATCAAATATGAGAATGTTATTCAACTCATCTACTTATTGATCAGTTACTCAGAATAATAACAATGTGCTCAATAAAGTTGTTTACTCCAGAGAAGTTCCATTGAAATGTAGCTCATAATTCCCAGTAATCTTATCTAATCACCAAGATAAATCAAATATTATTTTTCTCGAACCTAATCCAGTAATTAATTAAATTTGATTGATTTCTCACTGCATTGGAAACTAGAAATTCAAATTTAGTGGGACTTAAAATTCACTCTTTGCTCATAATCTTGAAATTATTCGGAACCAAAAAATGATAAAAATTCAAAATTTCATTTCATTAATCATTTGCTGACATTTAATGAAATTTGAATTTTTTTTATTTTCTTTTCGATCAAAAGTCTAGAAAAGGTGACAAAACAGGATTTACTGGAGAATTGGAGGGGAAGTGTTGGTGACTCAAAACAAATCTTTATTACTCAGAATGACATTAGATCACAAGATATTTTCTCTGGAATTTTTCAGATACTTATCCACGTACTTTAATCTCAGATATGTGGGGGAGGAGAGAGAAATGGAAGTTTCAAAATTATTTTGTAATGAATTTGCGTCAACTCATAATTCTTGAGAATATTATGTATATTACGCCATATTATAGTCAAGCTATAGCCATGGTATAGACATGGTATAGCCATACTCCTCTAAGAAGAGTATTTTTATTTGATAAAACATTTCAACGAATCAGAGGAAGGGCTGAATCGGGCACTCCTTAGAATCAAATTTAACTAAAAGTGATTTATTATCATAATATCAATACTGGGATAACTTATATGAGTAAAGCAATCATTTCCAGTGACTTTTAGAAAAAAAAGCTGAAAAGCGTTTTATTCAGGAAAAACATGACCTTCACTACTATTGAGGGATATTTTTGGCTAATATTTTGTATTCAATGTTATTGAATGAGAGAAGAAAAAAAATCCTGTTTTGAAAAAGTTATTTCACAAAATTTCATTGATAACAATCATTCGGTGTTCAATATAAACAAAAATTGGTTTGTGTTGAGCCCAACGACAACACACAGAATAAGTTGATTTTCAAGCATTTGTTAATTGGTTCGGTTGTTGTTGTTCTTGAAGAAAAGCTGGTGATTCGTAATGGGTGTTTGAGCAAGGCATGAGTCAGGTGTCATAAATGAGGGCTGTGCCAAACAAGAGAAAAACGTACTGTCATTCGTGAATGTTGTAAATACTTGAAATATGTTGAAATTCTTGACCTGACGCTAGTTATAAACCAAGATATTATGTGTTGAATGAACTAAACAATGAAGAAAAACCTAAAACTCCAAACTATATGTTGAGTGGAATGAGTGGTGAAAAAAATCCCAATTCATTGGGCGGTGAATAACACTGAAAATAGTTCTGATATGAGACAAACATTCGGTACTTTTGTTTGCAAGGATTTTCTCTCCACTGCTTATAACAGGAACTGAAATATAACTAACATTTACGATATGAACGATATTTTGGAATTTTTGGTTCAAACAAATTAACCTTTAAGTTGTTTTTACTCATTTTTATTCAGTTCTACATATATTATGCCAACAAATATTTAAATCGTGTGTCAATTGTGAACATTTGTGTGAATTGAATAAACAATTGGATTAATAATAAGTCAATGAATCTTAACTCAAATGCTAATGATTTACGATATTATAATTACATCTATTTTTCAAACATATTAATTAATTAATTAATTTTATGTGAAAATAATATTCAGTTTTAACTAAAAAATTTTCTTTTGATAAGAATTTAAATATATTTGTCTGATATTAACCACAATTTTGATATAAATAACAATAAATAATATTAAAGGTATTATTAAAAGTAAACATCAATTGAGTTGTCATTCAAATAACATTTCAAATCTGTTTTCAATGCCTCACAAAATGTGAAAATTTGTTAAACAAATCAAATTTATTATCATTTTTCTGATAAAATCATTTTGTGGTTCAATATATGTATAAATTTTGGAAATCATTTTTTCTACCGAAGAACTAATTGATTGTCTTAAAAGTGATTCATTACGAAGAATGTCTTCGGAGGCCAAAAGTGGTTCAAAGGACAGTATATATAAAGGTCTTTATCCCATCCGTGAAGTCAAACAATACTACAGAAGAGAATTTGTTAATCAAAAAGCGCTTTATTTATGTCTTCTCTGCGATTTCAAGACATGGAAGTACTCCCAACACATCGCCAGACATATTCATCTCAAACATATCGGAATCAAAGAACTGAAGTGCGAAGAACCCAATTGTGGCAAAACATTCAAAAGACCCGAAAGTTTGGTTCAGCACCAGAAGAACCATTTGTGCGGCTTTGGTATCGATTCGGCAAAAATGAAAGACCCAAACAATGTCTGTGGCGTCAAAAACATCAAAAGGTTTTACTTCAGAGAATTAGATAATGACTATTATGTGTTTGGATGCAAATGGACCGGATGTGAGTTTGTCACAAACAATTCGGGATCAATTAGACGACAGTAAGTACTCAATTGAATTTGAATTCTGATTCAATTAAACTAATGTTTGTTTGTTTGCTATAGTGTTCACAATCAACACTTGTGTCCGCACGCAGTGGCCACTAATGGCAGCTCTAATGGCAATTCAATTGATAATCACCGGCAGTTTAGTCCTGAATCAAATCACGGTTTCTCTTTCAGCGATATTATGCAACCAATGATTGAAATAATAGAAATGGATGTCAATCCTCAATCGTTAGCCATAAAATCAGACGATTCCGACTTTAATCCGTTTACAATAAGCGCTGTCGAGAGTGAATATGATGACAATATCGGCGAACAGTCATCTACTGGTGGACTCTATTCATTGAAGAATTATTGCGACCTCTATAGCAAAGTCCAGATCGACGGACAACAGTTTTTTCGTTGCAATTGTAACGACTTTACGACCAAAAATCAGATAACTCTCGTCCGCCATATTTGGAATCATATCGGACGCAATGATTTTGACACAGATTTAAACGATACGAACGAAAATAGTGTTTATAAGAAAAAAAAGACTGATTTCGCAAAAAGTGATGACCAGAACGGCTCAATCAATAGTTTTTCTAACATATCGGAAATTGCGTCCACTTCTGGCCTCAACTCAGGCATAGATATAACTACCTGTGCCTACCCTCAAACTTTGAGTGCATTATTAAATGGCAGCTCTTCTATAAACAAAACGGGTTCGTCCGGCGATCAAAGCGCACAACAGACCGTCGCCGGACTCCTTGCGCTGCAAGAAATGAGCCAACTCTTCCTCAGAAATGACAACTTGAATGCAAATCAAAATTTTCCTAATCTTCCCAATAATAACAAAAACTTTGATAATATTTATGCAAATAATTTAAATTTTTTCGACGAAAGTATTTCTAGTATTGAAAGTCTCAGAGAAGAACTCACTTCTGGAAAATCTAATGGATTCAAAAGGAGTTTCGGTTTCGATCGTAACAACTCTGGGCTCTACTCTTTGAAAAATTATGATAAATTTTATTCAAAAGTGAAAGTTAACGAAGAGTTTACCTACAAATGCACAGTTTGTGGCTTTTGCTCCCGATCTCAGGTAAGCATCGATTTATTGCTCTAAACTATTAAGACTAGAGATAAGACTATTGTTTTGCACTCGAGTTAATCTATCTCTAGCTCTAACCATTGATAAGCCCAATAAAATTAATGAATTTCGTCTAACCATAACTTTCCTCTAAATTAATTGAAAGAACTTTTGGTTCAAAATAATTCTGTGCTCATTCTGTGTTCCTATTCAGAGATTAATAGTTCTTTGTTTAGTCTAATCCGATGTCATTTATGATCGATAGGTATCTCTAATCCGTCACATATGGACCCACACCGGTATGAGTAGTTTTGAATGCGATATTCCCGGTTGTACTGAACGGTTTAGTTCAGAAACAGAGCTATACCGACACAGGAAGACACATACAAACCATAACCAGGTGTCGGTAACCCCTCCGACCATTTTTCCGGCAATTAATGCAAACATAAAACCCGTTGTCAGCACTAATTCTCTGACAAACGGTTCGGATACCCTTCAAAATATGCAAAAAAGTATACAAAATGCAATTACAAAAGGCAGTGCTATTCGCAAAATCATGGAATCCAAACCCGAAAGGGGTTTATATAGTTTAAAGAAATATGAAAACCTTTATAAGAAAGTGCAAAGTGACCAAGGATTTAAATTTATTTGCAATTGCGGTCAATTTGAAACCAAATCTCAGGCGACTCTCGTCAGACACATTTGGGAACATCAGAGCAGTCAACGACCGAATGAAAACTTTGAAAACGAATCCAATGGCTTCGAGAATATGAGCCACACTTCCAATGAATTTGAATTGTCTGCTAATGAGTCGACCGAAAGAAGAGATTCTCATAGTATTGATGGAGAAGTTGAAGAAGATATGGAAGAAATGGATAACGAAGAAGCTATGGATGCAAACAGTGCTAACTCTGAGCCCAATAGTTTGAAAAAGTTTAATAATTCTGAAGATTTTGAAGCAACAAATGGAAGCGATGGACAAAATTCTAATGAAATGACAGCAGAAGAAGTATATCTGAACAGTTTGATTGTAGAAATAGAAGACCGAGGTTATTTCTGTCAATGGCCTGAATGTGAATTCTCGGATGAGGCCAGAGAACCGGTCGTTTTACATATCAAACAAATGCATAACAATTTAGGCAATAGTCTTATGCAGTCCACTCTCGAAGTGGATGAAAGTTATGAAGATTCAGAAAATGAACAGAATTTCCCGCTTTTGCAAGAGTTTAGCACTGAATCGGGTGAACAGAGTCTGAATCAATTCCAATGTGATTACAACTACTGTAACGTCAGTTTTCCCACTTTTGAAAGTTTAGTCGAACACAAGAAAATTCATTCAGACTTTAACACCGGTTCTGAAGATAGCGTCGACGAAGAAGCCGACAGTGGAAGCGGTTCAGGAAATGGAAAATTAATTAAAACATATAAAAGTTATTCTTATAATGGAAAGACCAGCGCTCAGAATGCAGACAAGTATAGCGATTCTGTGCCTCAAACAGACGGGTCTTTTATTTATAAATGCAAATGGGTCAATTGCGGATATCAGTCCCCCGTTAGAGGTTAGTCAACATTTCCTTTAATTATTATTAGCGTTCAATTGACTCAACTATCATTGACTTTAGAATAGGTGCTAATTATTGCAACTATTTTTATATGAATAATAGCTTAGTTATAGCTGAGTTATATCTAGTTAATTTGTTGGCTTATTGTTGCCTCAATCAATTAGAGTGAATGAACCTTGAACATTAAACAAAAGACTTGTATCTTTCTGTTACTATCACTAATTGTAATTAATTTGTGTAAACATTTTATAGGAAACATTATTCGCCACATTAGACGCCATACGGTATGTTTGGCCTCAGTTTTTGTTTAATAATTTCTAATGAATATTAAATTATTGCTAAATAGGGGGACAAACCATTCGTTTGTGAGTTGAATGGTTGCGGCCGTTCGTTCGCCTATTCTACTGATGTTAAACTACACCAACAAAAAGAGCATTGATTTCATTGCCATCATTATTAGCCATTCATTCATTAATTTTAATTTTTCGTATAAACAGAATATTCTTTGAGATTCTTAACAAATATTAGAAACAAATATAAGTTATTGAAATTCTTAAGAATTTATGCAAATAATCGGCAGAGAAAGCAAAACAAATGAAGACTTATTATTAATTTTAACATTAATTAGAAGCCAATAATTCATATTTAAATAGATATTCGCTTAGACTTTGTTGTGATCTTTTGATAGCGTTTTTTTTAAAGGATAAAAACCATAAGTTTTTTTAGTGATATATTATTTGATAATATTCTCATTACTTCCATATTCTTCTCCTAATTATAATTTCAATTAATTTCTTTCTGAAAATATTTAGTCATTTTTAGCGCTTTAATTAGTTTTAAATTTTAGACAAAAACTTTTTTCCTAAAACAAAGTCATTAAATATTGGAATAAAATGACGAAATAAATTATTATAACATATTATAAACAGAATATTCTAATTCAAAGCAAATTTTTTTATTTCGGTTTATTGAAAGCCTTAAAAAATATATGTGTATTGAATTGTATAGTGATTTTCGTAGACTTATTGTTAAGAAAAAAGTTTTAAAACAATAACCAAATTCATTGAATTCTTTTGTAAGCTTTAGAAACAGAAATACATTTATTTTTCATATAATTATCATTACTATAAAACCTGTAATTTAATGGGTTTTTTCGCAAACTTTATGCGGACTTTTATTTTAATAATATATTTATTTCTTTAATTAATTTTAGAATTATTTCTATTCTTTGATATTATTAGAGTACCCTTTCGTTTGTGTGGAATAAACTGTCCCTTAAAAGTAATATTAAAGCAAATTATTAACGACTGACTATAATATGCACTGAAATTCCAAATAAATGCCTGATTTTAAGCATTTTGTACTCAAAAAAGCCGCGAAACGCGACTAAAGTTCATTTTAACTAAAATTATAGCAAAATATTAAATGTAATGGAAATTAAGTTATTTATTGCTAATAAAAATTCAGTAAAAAATTGACTTTTTTTTCATTTTTTTAAATAAAAATAAAAACATTAGGAAAGTAATGAATTAATACAAATGTAAAACAAGTCATTTACGAGTTATGAAAAATACAACTTAAAAATTAGTAACTAATTGGAAACATTCCATAACTCGATTGATATAACTGTTATTGATATGAAAATTATGAAAAATTGGTTGAAGTATCAGTTTTTTTGTGTTTTTAGAAAGAATTTGACAATTTTGAAATAATATGAGTTCAAGGTAAATTAATTAGTATTCATAAAGAAATAATTCACAAGATAAGAGCCAAGGAGAGGGTTAATTTCTGTTTTAAATTAGCTTAAATTTAGATAGCTCAGAATAGCTTTCAGGCACATTTCATGCCGTCTTTAGAGATAAATTTCACTGAAACTTAACTTATTTACAATTTTGTATATTAGGAGACGATATGCCATTACCTGTTCTCTGATAATTCAATTTTTAACGGAATTCACGAATTTATTTTTCCCAAATAATTCCCACATAATCTTAATTTAGTTATCAAATTATTATCGGATTATTTAATTAATAGTTCG
>JAQFZL010000767.1:0-13414 GCA_034695685.1 Galumna lanceata
TTTTGATAAAATAAAAATTATTTTTAATAATTAATATAAATATTAAAAATGCATTTTAAGAATTATGAGTATCAGTAATAAAAACATTAGAATAAGTAGTAGTAATAAATTATTACTAATAACACACTATTTTTACAAAGACTATAATTACCTAAAATTCTTATATAAGTCATCCAAAGTTCAAAAGTTTTGGAATTTATTTTTTGATTTTATAATTCAAAGTTTGAATTTCAAACAAAAAAACTAAATTTATTGTTAGCCAAGTATTTCTACAGTTTTGAGCATTTGAATCATGCTAATTCTCAATATCGTTTTACTAATTCACAAAATAACTTGTTTCAATTATATAGTTTTTTAATATGCCCTTGTCAAATATATAAAATTTTCATTTTATATTCACATTAAATTTTTATTTTTGTTGAAAGTTTTGTGGTCTAATTGTCAGAATGTCAGCAGGCAATCTAGTAACTTTTAAAAAATAACAGCATGACTTTAGTTATTGTTGATCATCTTGGTCAAAATAAATTCAAAAACAAATAAATAAAAGAGGATTTGAATTTATTTTTAATTTTATCACAAATTATAAAATGTCGACTCATTAGTGGAATTTTGTGTAACACTAGTAATCAGTTGATAACTAATAAACAAAGAACCTATTTTTAGAGTGCCTTTTATTCGGAGCCTTTATTTAATGTATTATTAAAAAGTCTGAAAATTAGAAACAAATTTAAATAATTAAACAAAAAATCAAAATTTATGCGAAAAATAAATAAGAAGAGCACAGAATTTGAAAATATTCTCTTATTTAGTAATTCTTTGCCATAACTTCGCACTCAAAATGTTTTGGTTTAAAAAATTAATTAATTTTCAAAATTAGTTTTTTTCAGTTTTAGTTTAATTGCATTAAATCTTAAGTTTTCAAACAAAGAACTAATTATTATTTAATGCTTTAACTAAAACTTGTTATTATAAGTGGTTTTGGCCTCATTTGCATTCTCTAAGAAGAGCCGAGTCTTACTGCGAAGTCTTTACTGATATTAAATGTCAGTATTCGGTGACATTACTCACAAACTTAACTTTTTGTTGTTATCTTTGAAGTCATTTTTAATACTTTTTAGTTTGAAATAAGGATATGAAACATATCTAATCCTAAATGACTTATTTTTAGAAGAAGTTAATAGATTTTTGCTTTGATTTAATACAAAATATATTAAAAGTCTATTGGATTACTCATCAGAACTTGAAATGAGATCAAAAACGACAATAAAAATATTTAATGTATTTTTTAGATTATTATCCGATTATCGAATCAGTTCTTTGAAGAGAAAGTGTTTTATTCTCTGAAGTTTAGACTCTTAACTATTGAGGCATTTAAGTGATCCGATAGAGGGATACCACCGAAAGTGTCTTTTTTTTCTTATATTAATTTAAGTGAAATTTTCTTTTCTTTGAAAACATTGGATAAAATGATTGAATTTCATTAAGTCATCACTGATTGCATTTTTAAACAAATTCTTTAAGGAATGACTCTTTTGTGAGTCGTCTTTAAAAATTTCAAATCATTTTTTTGTGAGTCAATAATGAGTTGTCATTAAATCAATTGCCGAACGAATCGTAAATTTATAGTAATTATGTTGTAGTTGTGGGCACACATACAACACAACACACACTTGAGTTGGGGTACATTTACCTCTTATGAGAGAACGGCTATAATTTGGTTGAGAGGCAGAAGTCGCGCATTATTTGATGTGCTTTAGGCGAAAGACATTTAAAGCAAACTTCTAAAAAGCTTCTCAATCGTATCATTAGCTGTACCAGAGCTGTACCAGAGCTGTACCAGAGCTATACCTCAGCCCTACCAGAGCTCTTCTAATCTAAACATTGAACTATATTCTAATTGCAATCATTTTCATTGCCTTAACTTTTTATATATAATTATTATCACATATTATATCAAAGATAAGAGAAAGTCAATGAAAAGACGAATGTTCTGACGATTCAGAAAAATGAGTTCAAATTTATAGGAAAATATAATTTGTGTTTTTAATGTGTGAGAAGACCATCAAAAAAGCATTCGATTAAAACATAAAAAATTCATTTCATCCAAAACTTTATAATCAAATGGAAAATAGAAAAACTCAAAACTATTAAAGAAATGATTTTCGTGTAAATGTTGTTAACATTCACCGCATTCTTACTTAATAAGAGAGGAGAGGATCACAATAAATATGAGCTGTAAATCAATTTTTCTTAAATTAATTATTAAGTTAAAATTTAGTGGTAATAAATTGATCATTTGATCTTGGTATTAAATCCTATTAATTGGTATTAATTATGACTTATTATTAATTAATAAATTTATTAATAAAATGTTTTTAAAAATAAACGATATTTTATATACTGATAGAGAAGTTTTGAAAATTACTAAACAACTCATTATTTGTTTGGGAAAAGGAGTTTATTTGAACGACTCATTTAGAACTAGTTTTTATGTCTTTTGGTTAATATCGTGTCAGACAATTGACAGCCCATTTCGGTTCCCTTTCGGAGCTACTGATGCGATCATTACTTATATATTATGTGAATTTCAATTTTGTTGAATATTATTAACTCGTTTTCTGTCAGATATTTCTTTCTTTTATTTGAATGATTGAAGAAATAGTTAATTGAGTTATAGATAATATAAGTCATAATTATAATTAATGCAATCAATTTTATAAACAGCTCTTCAATAAAATATTAACTGAAAATCCTATAAAACTTTTCAAAAATATAATTTATTTGAGTCTAACTTTTGATTGAGAAGTGGAGCGTCTATTTAGAGCTATATTTTTCTTTACACATGAAGTGAACTAAATCTTTGTTTGTGAAGCGAACGAAAACACTGGAAAAAAATAATGAATTTACGATTTAATTGGAAAGAGAGACATAATAGAGACATACCTTTTGCCAATTCGTTTGTGGCAAACCCTACAAATGTCGTGTTCGTCGACTATCACTTTATTAATTTGTTGTAAACGAATGCGATTTTGATGGACTTGAAGTCTTTGAGCCAACAATAAGTTGCGAAATATTTGTCGGGAGTGGCGCTCAACCAGTAACTGATTAACAGTTGACTTGAGGAATGGCTCAATTGCTATCACAGGAACCGTCAATGGAAGCAATTTAATAGCCCTCAAGGGATTGATTTTAGTCGAGTGTTTTGTCAACAACTGAACGGCAGCTGAAATGTTGGCCTCTAATCTACTCGACTTCGGCTCCACTTTCGTGAATATTAAAGGAGGAACCGATAGATAGAGGTCTAGAAGAGTAAGGAATACCTGATATAAACAAATAATTTTGTCAAATATCTTATTAATAATAAACTCAATTATTTTATTTTATCAAAAGATCATTAAAATCAAATAAAATTTTTGTTTTAATCAAAACTAAATAATTTTTAATATTAAAGTCAAATTATATGTCAATATTTTTCATTTAATATTTGAGTAGTATTTGAGTAATATTTAAATTAAAATTTAAAACTGATTTTAATAACTTGTGTCAAATATATAGACTTCAGGCATTTCTAGTCCTCAAATTTATTGACTTATTTTAAAATTTAAATGTTTGTGAGAACCGATAAAATGATAACACATTCCAATTTAATCATTTTCTTTAATGTTCTTGATCAATTTTATAAATAAACTCAAAATATTTTATATATTTTCTGTGTTTTCATATTTATTTCTCAAAAAATACAAAAAATGCAAAATATTTCAAAAAAGTCGTAAACCTATTAATGTATTATATTATGATTTTTAATATTCAACTATTGTTTTATATTCCTCTTTAAGAGCCAGGATTTGACAGAATTAGTTTCATATATAATTAATTTAATGAAGTGCTGGGAGTGGACTAACTTTAAATGGTGAGCACTTATGTCACTATCTTTTAATTGAGTGAATTTTGGCGCTAATAATGTCAATAGTAATCAATAAATTTAAACATTTATTAAAATCTTGGACATTCTCTAAGAATAAATGGAAATTAAATGAAGTAAATAAGATTTATATCATTTGAAAAATTCTAATGATTTGAATTAAGATAAATTTTTGTCAAGAAATGCAATTAATTAAACTTTTTATTCAAATTATATGAAACTTAAATTATTAGATTCGTGTTTATATCAGATGAATGTATTTCTCAAATGCAACAAAACGAGTGCACATCACCACAGAATTTATGGCTGCAATCAATTTATTGGATGCAGTTCTTCCGCAATACTATATCAACACATTTAACATTATTACCGGTAACTGACAGTCTCTGGTAAAACATTTTGTCTGAACTATAATTCGTTAAAAAAGTAAAAAACGTTTTGATATATATATGGGACTCAAAACAAAATATAGAGAATTTTCAAACTTTTGATTAGAGATTTTAATTCGTTAAACATATACTCTCTCTATGTTTGAGAGACGAATATATTTAAATGATTGATAGCTTAGAGGAAATCAAATCAAAATTTAAAAGTAATTATTCAAAGATGAACTGAAAAACAACAGCAATCAAGTTTTATTCTCTTCAACTAACTATTCGTTAGTTATCATACCGTTTATATATTGAGACTCTATTCGCTAATTTATCGCAAACGATAGGCGTTAGACTACTTTTCAATAAATTAAAATTAATTTAAAATTTAAATAATTTAAAATTCAACACATCTTTGACTCTAATTTTAAGTAATTTTCGTCAGACAAGTATCCAAAGCTTAAAGCAATGTTTGACTTCAAACCAAAAAAGCCTATAATTACGTGTTTTGTCTTTAATTTGGGAAAAATTCCTACAAAATCTCAGAGAGATATAAAACGAGCGATAATTATATGAATTCGTTACTGAAAGGGAAAGATATCCAAAGAATTTCATTTTTTAATAGTTTTTAATGACTTTAAAATATGAAGAGTACTGAAACTCACGTCTTTGTTTTCGGGCAATCCTTTGTTATACATCCTTTGGCAGTATTCCTCTGCGCGTTGCAAATCATGAAGCATATGGACATATATGATAAGAGCTTCCTTATGATTACCGATTTTACCCATAACTACAGCTCTCTCTTCAAAGAGGCCGTCATTTAGCAAATAAGTGGGCAGTGTTTCTGTTGAATAGTGATCAGATTCTTCAAGAAAGTGAAGCAATTTTGTTCTGAGAACTCCTAACTCTCCCGGTTCGTGACCCGCACTCACTGTCTCTTCTGTATCTAATGAACTGTTTTTATATTCACTCAAAAGAATTCTCACTTTTTCTCTATATTTATGAATTAAAGCGTTATGAAAGGCAGGAGTGGTGTCATTCCAAACAAAAACCAAATGTTCGAGATATGGTAATAAAAGGTCACCATTAACTTTCTGAAGATATTCCATAACTTCTTGTCGCGGTAATAACTCCATATCAACCACTGCGTCGTCAATGAATATCTTAATGCCTTCTTCGGGGTATTGTTTGAGAACCCATTCGGCGTATTCGAAGATTAGTTCCAAGTGTTCGGATCCCAAATGTTGTAAATATAAAACAGTTCTTTTGAAGCCATTTAAAGGAGAATCGGGTTTTTTCGACTGTTTCTGAAGTAAATCGAGTGCTTTTCGATGCAAACCTTTGTTTTGATATAAAATAATTAATTCGTTATATTTGTGGTGTTTTTTCAACGCTTTTTCCGTTTCTTCTAAATGGCAGTTATTGTCTGGTAATCGAAGTAAAGGCGCCACTAATGCATCGTTTGTATGCAAATAACATTTAAGTAAAGAAGTGTCGATAATATTTTTTAATTTTGCATTTTTTGAAACAATCGTTGGATCAGAATTTGAGGTATCGTTTGATTTGGCGATATTTCGACGCACTTCTAATAAATAGTCGATTAAACAAAAGAGTCCATTTTCGAGGTCAGCGCCAACGAGTTGTGGCGGACTCATTGGATATTCCAATTTATTTCTGTAGTCTTCAGGCAGTAAATCGGGAAACAGTCCGATAACATGAGAGGGATCGGTATTGAGTTTTAAAAACAGATTTAGAGCCTCTTTATATTGTTTTTTGCAGAAGAGATCAAACGCGTGCATATTCTTTATCTTTTGCTTCATTTGTTCTTTTCTATTGGGGTCGTTGTCTGTCCACATGTCTGCCAATTGAAAGGCCAGTTCAAACTGATGTTCATTCATTAATTGTGGTATTTGTTGTTCATTTGGCATTTGAATCAAACAAAGGACATCATTAGTTGAGGCCAACAAAAGATGTCCTCTTCTGTTAATACATCTGACAATTAATCTTATTTTACTGTTAGTATTCGTTGAATCTATTTTTTGAATCAAAATTTTTGGTTCGATAGTCATGATTTCGAGACTAGAATTGGGTAAAACTGCCACCAAATATGGCGAGTCGTGGACAAGACTGACCGGTGCTTCCGACCAATTTATTGAATAATTAAGAACTGGAGAGCCTTCACTATTAAGAATATAAGTTTTGTCATCTCTTCCAAGAGCTAAACGATTGTCATCGAGTAATGCAATCAATGGAGGTTTGTTTCCGGTGGGGAACAACTCTTTTGGTTCTCCCGATTCGACTTTAATAAGACTATACTCTGAAGTAAAACCAATGAAGAGGTTTTGTGAGCACCACATCATAGCTTTGGGCAAATCTGGAACTTTAAGATCACCACTCAGTTCGTGGAAATCATTATTTTTCCAATAAAATAGCATTAAATGATGTTTAACGACAGCACACATACGAAGAGTGCACTGAAGTTCACCCGTAAGTGTTCTTTGCTTTTGAACGTCTAATACGAAAAGAGTCGCGCCTTTGGTTTTAGTCAAACAAGTGATCAGAGGGAATGTCATCTGATCCAAGTTATGGACACTAATCACATTATCCGATAGACTCACTAAAATCCTTAGGTCGGGAACGGCCTCCACCTGTGCGATAGGTTTCTTTGCAAACGCTTTATTCGAACGCAACAAATGGACCTCTGGTTTGATCTCTGAATAAATTATAAATTTTATTCATAAGTTTGACAGATGTTTACCACAAATTTAAATACATTTTATTAAATTGTTTTATAATTAAATATATTATAAATGTTTAAAATACATCTTCCAATGTATTGATTATAATCTGGTGAAACACCAGTAAAACACATACAAAACATATACAAAACCCCAACAAAACACCAACAAAACACCTTGCCAATTTTGTCAATTGAAAAGTTCACTTACCATTCATTGAATTACGTTTGATCTCAAACTTATACATAAGAAGATGTCCCTGTTTTGTACCCACTATTATGTAATCATCTTTTGATTGAATAAAAAACAGACTTTTTTAGACAAAATTAAAGTTAAATGAAATGATTAATCATTAATACATACCATAAGCAGAAATACATTCAATATTTAGCGGAAGATTTTTCATAATCGGAACCGTTCTGTATATCTCTAGCATTTTGTCTAAAATGTTTGATTAATTAATAAAATATATAATTAAAATTAATTTCATATAAAACTCATTTAATCGCAATAAAATTATTTTAGACTAAAGTTTTGTAAACAAATACTCCCAAAAAACTCCCAAAATAATAAACAGCGATCTTAGAGGTTAACTTTAAATCAAATTCAAACCATTTTATAATAATATTTATCCTTTATTTGAGCCATTTTTGTGTAATAAAAAGTACTTTTAAGATAATATTTTAAGTGTTTTTATATACTCGTTGAGTGACGTAAAGCTCTTTCTTTAAGAATGCATTTCAATTTAAAAACATTTGTTTACATATTTTTAGATAAAATCTTTAAATCTCTTGAATTAAATATAATCTCTTAAAACCATTTTTGAGATTTAAATGTCTTTACATAAGTTTTTAATATTTCGTCATTTTTTGAGTGCAAAAAGTTGTTGTCATTCAATAAAATCAAGATTATTATCAACGCTTTCAAAAAGTGATTCAAAAATACAAGAAATTAAAAAATTTGTTTTAAATTCAAACAAAATCGACTCAAAACCAAATGAAGTAAAGAAATCGGTTTTACTCTATTCTAATGAAAATCACAGTTTCTTTAGACGACTATTTATCTTAAATGTGTGTCAGTGTCTCTTTTGGATATATTTGGCAAACATTGGCATTACATTAGCCCTTAAAAGACATAATTTTGATGACAAAAATGAGAAAAAAGAAAATTTATTTTTGAGACAAATAAAAGTGTTGTGGAGTCAACACAAGAGTCAACTCCTTTTGGCCCTCGGATTGTATTTCAAACATTTTCTCACTTTTTTAGATTTCATTGATTTTTACTTTTTTAGGTTATTTTCTGGTCAATTATCGATGTCTTTATTCACGTTATTCACAATACGAACCATTCGTTATATAATATTAAGTCCGAGCGGACGAAGTGTCCGAATCACCACATTTTCAATCACTGGTTCACCCAATCGTTACCGCAATTACGACATGCCTTTGGAAAATGTATCGTCCCTTCAATACAGACATTCGGGCGGAAGTTATATCCCATTAAAAGTGAAGGGAAAATGGTTTTACTATTTGATTGACTCAAAGGGTCAGTTCCATAGACCAGAGCTTTTCGATCAAACAGTGGGTGTTTTCCGTATATTAAAATGAGTTTTTCTTTGACAACAAAACTACTGTTTATTTGATTTGTCGTTTGTATCGAAAAATAGTCGTAAACTACAAAATACAGTCGATTATGATTTTTGTTCGTTTTGTTTAACTATTACTTTGCGATTAACCAAATCTTACAGTTTTTAATGAAATAAATTTTTGAATTTAAACAAAAAATCAAAATATTATTAATATTTAATTATTATTAAATTATATTATGCATCAGTCAGTGCCCAACGGCTGCATAATTATGTTTTGATGACTAATATTATGTTCGCATTAATAAAAAAGCATTTTTCGAATTAACAAACAATTAAAATACATAACTCTTTACTCATCGATTGGCACAACAACAGTACTCAATGAATATTTATTTTATGAATAAAATTGAGAATAATTGAAAGGACTGACACCTCAAATGTCATGTATTTCTTAGACTAAACACTGAGATTCACTAACTTTTTACAATCTATTTATATAATTATCAACAAAACAAATGTTTAAATTTAATGTCATATAGTTTTGCATAGTTTTCTCCAAAATCAATGAAACGTTTTTTTTTGACAAATTTTTAGTCAAATTTCTACTCAAAATGACTTCAATAACAGATAAAAATATTTCCGAAAATAAAAGTTCACACTTTTTACATAAAATAATGAGTAGAATATGTCTGAATACGATTGTACTGTTTTTTTCAATGAATTGTTTGAGTGGTTTATGCAAATCGTCTAAATTTTTACAGCATTTAATTATAACAAAACAGTATTTGCATAAAACACTCTGAAAATGAATATTCGTTTATCCTTTAGAAGATTCTATTCCTATTCCTTTTTGACTTTTTTCAAAATAATTGGTCTGTCGTGTGTTTGTGTCGTCTGTTTTTTACTTGAATTACTTGAGGCTAAGTTGAGAAGAGCCTCAGCCCCTCTCATGCCCTCATCATTAGAATCCTCGTCTTCTTTCTTGACATCAATTTTTGAAACTTTCCTTTTATTGGAGTTGTCTTCGGTTTGCTCTGAGAATTGGATCACTTCAAACACTTGAGGAGAACTGTTTCGATTATAATAGTTATGATCTGAATTAGGGCTGATTATCGTCACAACTGATGCGTCCAATGGTGTTACATATGAGTCTCCCAAAGTGTCGCACGAACTGAATTACAAACAGAATCTCATAAGAGAGCAAACAAATGACTGACACTTACTTTGAATCGATGTCAGGAATAACACTCTCATCAGTGCTAACATTGCACTGAAGAGTGAGCATCGCTGAAGCCGTTTCGCTCTCAACTTCTTTATCTGATACAAGACATCAATTTAATAGAGTTGACACTTATTTCTTATTATACATACCTTTCCTTATTATTTTGGTGATCGGTATTAATAATCTTCTGGACAGAAATGGAAACAGATTAGGGGAAGGAATATTTACCACTGATTGGACCCTTTCTGAGGACAGAGCCTTTTTTACTCTATTAAAAGTTGACATTTTTATTAAATTTAGTGGAAATGAAACTTTTTATAGTAAAATACTTACTGTTGTAATGCATTATTGCTATTACTGGACAATTGAATTCTCGGAGCGGTTACTACAGGGTTTTTAGCCAAAGACATATAAGGATATATGTGCTGAGGGGTACGTCTCACGGCTTGAAGTAAATTAGGTCTGAAAAAAATTAAAAATTTAATAACTTAACCATTAAAAGTAAAATCAAACCTAAGGTCAGGATCGACGCACCACAGACTTCCTTTGCCCACAATCTAATCGATAGGAAGATATTAATTCTAATGGAATGCATTCTATGCTCAGATTTAATACATAAATTGCACTGAAATTATGGAAGCTTTGAAAGAAAGTGGAAAAGAGAAACGAATAATATATTTATAGCTCAACAGAGACTTATAGAGAGATATAATGCGTGTGAATATCAACTGACAGTCAATCGGACAGTTGTATACATAGAGAGAGCCTCAGAAGCGCTTAATATCTATAGTTTCTATGACGACATCATGAAATAAGACGACTGACCGAACGGCACAAACATAACTACTTAGCAACGAATGCAATGCAAACTAATAATCAATTGGAAAATAGTGGGCATTAATATACGCACCGGTATTAGTTCGTCACTGGTTTTGTCCAGTTTTCGAAAACACTTATTCAAACTGAGGTTATGTCTAACGGTATTCTTCCAACCTATCAGTCAATAAGTTTTGTTAATAACTAAAAATAAATGATTCAAAAAAGTAAATAAATAAAAAACAATACCCGAAGGGGCCGTTTGATAGTATGGGTAGTGCTCTACTATCCACTGGTAAATATCTTTAACGGGAAGGGCTTTATTAGGGGACGATTCGATTGCCATAAAAATTAATGAACTGAAAGAATAGGGAGGTTTGGCGTTCCGGTGAGTAATGGGATCGTAGAAAACTGGCGGAACACTTGTTATGCTTTTATTAACTGAGTCTTCGGTGTTGACCGACTCTTCGGGTGTCGGCCTTACGTTCTCATTGTCTTCATTCAGATCTCGAATTTCAGTTTCATTATTATTGCAAACCTGAAAGTTCTGCAAAAGATTTGCAGAGGAAAGCCATTGAAGGTTTGTCAGGTCATTGTCTTCAACGTTATCGTCTCCACTCGAATCTTCGATTTCGTGGTCGCTATCAATTGAAGACAAATCCATCGTTTTGTCCAAAAATTCAATCAACTGTTGAAAAGTTAATAACTTTTATTAACTTTTGATTAAAGTTTTTCAAACTTTTATTTTTGAAACGAAAAATAAATTTTTAAAAATAAAATATTTGTTTCAAAACTTTTATCGATAATTGAGTTTAGAGTAAAGTTAGTTCATTAGTGATCGAAATACGGGCCGAATGTTTGATATCTTTGAGTAAAACATACATTCAATTGAAAGTTTTGTCGCAACGCAACCACTGTATGGTAACCAACAATAATAAACAATAGGAAAATAGAAGAATATAAGACAATTGACAATCAGCACAATTAACATCAAAACATATAACTCAACAACGTTTGGTTGCCGTGCGTTACGCCGTCGTCCGGAGTAATAACATCACTACCGATCATTCAATGAATTCAATGTTATTTCAGTACACAATTATCATGACTTTTACACTCATTAAGCAATGGATTCAAACAATTGCTCTCATATTTAAGTTAAACAATCGATTGGTTTTAAGTTTTGCTTTTTTAACAACTCTTTGACTGATAGTCACAGCGATAGCACTACCATAGGATTGGCCTCAATTCAACTCAAATCTTGTCTCTAATAACTGCAATCAGTTTATTAAAGCTGTTTATAATTGACTTTAATTTGAAATTATGGCAAAAAATCAACTTTTGGTGCAATAAATAGCAACAGATTTTAACTACAAATCATGATATTATTGCAAACCTTTGCATACATTCAATCATTTAAAACAGATAACAAAATAACATAAATAAATGATAATATTATTCAATCAATTGGTCTCAACTGCCACTATTGGCCACCACTTCCACCAAAACCCAATAACTGTCCCTCAACTGTCCCCTACCTGTCCTTTAGGCCAAAAATGATGTCCAATCGATTATTTCCAAATCAATTGAAAAGACATCGATTGCTCACAAAATGTTAACTATATTTGAAATCCTTAATCACTAGTTATGTGTT
Organism: Galumna lanceata; assembly: GCA_034695685.1. Taxonomy (NCBI): domain Eukaryota; kingdom Metazoa; phylum Arthropoda; class Arachnida; order Sarcoptiformes; family Galumnidae; genus Galumna; species Galumna lanceata. The sequence goes on from JAQFZL010000767.1 coordinate 12,312, forward strand.
CATCAGTTAATGCAAACAAACAATAATTTTAAAAATTAATTTAAACCAAAAGTGGATCAAATCGGAAATGAATGACAAAAATACAATTGACTTACTTTTACCGATAAATTAGTATTTAAAGCATACGTTTAATGGATATAATAAATGAAGAAATGATAACCAATAGATCAATGATTTGGTGATTAAAGCATTCAAATGATAGCATCCGATTACTAAGACATTGGTTTTACTTTTTTATTAATTAACTTAAATATTAAATAAGACATTCATTCAGTTATTTGTAATCTACTGTCAAATCAGTTGCTTCTCAAACATTATTTACGTTAAAACTATTGAATTTCTTCAATGGTTTTCAATATATTTAAAGCGCCAAAAGATTGACGTTATTTATAGCGTTCGACGTTTTCCATATTAATGGCAGAAATAGAGCTCAACACTAAAGTAATGCCATCTCTTCTCAGAAATAGATTTTGAGTCCAATTTTTCCGACAATTAACTGAATTTCGAGTAAAGAATCGATAAAATAATACAACTGTTGTGAACAGTAATTGAAATTCCAAGATATCATTCAATCGATTTGTATCTTAATTTCAAATAAATAAATATATTATAATAACTAAAAATTAATAATAAATTTATGAATCAAATAATGTCTTCAAATAAGGTTAACAAAAATTCTTCGATTCAAATAAAAATATTGAATATATTTATACCTTGGTCACATTTAAGATATAATAAATAAATCAGTAGGATAAAGTGAACAACCTAGCTCAATTGTAATATCAATTTATAACAATAAAAAGTTTTAGTTATTTCCTTGAAAAAATCAATAAATTAATATTAATTAGAATTTATTAAATATTAAGTGATCTGGTTAAAAGTACCTAGCACATTAACTAAATGTATTAACAAAAATTTATAATAAATTAAAATGGGTATTATATTCACCTAGATTTTTGATTAATATTCTAATTTTCAATTAAGTTTATGATCATTTAAATCCTTATATTTTAATTAAAATAATTTAAAACTCTTTTGAAAAGTTTTGAATTTTTCAAAATTAGGATTTCTTAATGACTTTCAACAAAACTTATGAAGATTTT
>JAQFZL010000768.1:0-13411 GCA_034695685.1 Galumna lanceata
TTGGATCGAAGATTCAATTTATGAGTCGTTCTTCAAAACAGTCGACTATTATTTTAACAATTATTGGATCCATGAGTCCGATCCCCGAACCCGTGACTATTGGCTCATGAATGGAGGCCCACAACAGATGCTAATAATAATGTTTTTATGGCTTATATTTGTGCTAAAAGTCGGCCCACAAATGATGGCAAATCGCAGACCATTTGAATTGAGAGAAATTATGTTTGTATACAATATAGTTATGGTTGGATTCAATGCTTACTTCTTTGTACTGTCCATCGGATGGTTAGACTATGGGCGTCGTCTCTCAGTATTCAAGTGTCCCTCTCGAGAGGACACATCAGAGGAAACCCTTCAACAAATAGATAAGACTGTGTTCTACACTTACACCAAACTCTTGGACTTATTCGACACAATTTTCTTGGTTTTGCGTAAAAAACAATCGCATCTATCATTCCTTCACGTCTATCACCATTTTTCGGTACCTATTTTATTATGGTCTGTTTGCAAACTTGCCCCTACCTGTCAACCGATGATGGTTTTTGCTTTATTAAACACTTTAGTTCATACAGTAATGTATTTATATTATGGTTTATCAGCGTTTGGTCCCTCTATTCAGAAGTATTTGTGGTGGAAAAGATATATAACTCTTATACAGATAATACAATTTGTAATATTTATAACTTATAGTATTTTCAGCGTTTACTTATCCTCTGGTTGTCCTCCAGGTCTCTATTTGTTCGGTTGGGTTCAGAGCCCATTGTATTTAATGCTTTTTCTAAATTTTTATCGTAATTCATATAAAAATAACAAAATGGTTCGAAAACTAAAAAAATATCTTAAAATTTTCTAAATTTATTCTTATTAAATTTAATAATCTAGAAACTTACATTGTTAAAAATAATATAATTTGAGTTAAATTAAATTTTTTATGAATCATTAAAGTTCATTTCTATTTTTAAATATTAGAAATAGAATTAATTTACTGAATGTTTGAATCTGTGCTTAAAAGATATGCCCAAAAGAAACTTTCTCGGAAAGTTTCTCATGAAATATTACTAGAAAGGTTTTTCATCTCAAAAGATAAGAAAGCCGTAAGTGTTAAAGAATAAAAATTTTAGGAATGCCTCAAATGATAGATAAATTTTTATGTACGACTGGTATTGATTATCACTTGTCGTTAAATGTTCAGAGAATTATTTACTAACCAAAGTCTAAAAATTTCAATATATAAACTACTGATGATTACAATTGTCATCAGTGATGACACTCCTCTGTTCTTAGTAATCAACACTCGTTTCTATGCCCTGCTATTAAATATTAGGACCTTATAGTCTTGAAAATGAGTGCTAACACTAGAGTATATACAAATAAAAATCCATTCAAGAATCGATATATGAGATTATTTTTAAAAATCGGAGAAAGTGTTGAATTGATAATGTTAATTAAACAACCCTATAACTGCTCTCTATATGGCTAGTTTTTCTCAATTGACCCTTCAAATGGAAACCTTGCAATGAACCTACGCTTGTGACAAAGAAACTTTCTAGAAACAATACAACGAGAAATATTTATCACCTATGGAGATGTCCATTATAGTTTTGAGAAATATTTCTAGAAATATCTAGACATATTTCACTTATAATAGACATCCCCTTAGAGAAAGTTTCTAAAAAGTTTCTCGAAGCCGAGAAAATTTCTTTTATCACAAGCCTATCTACAAATAGAATTTTTTTTTAAAAAATATTTCCCATATTTTCGAAATTATTTCTTTTATGCAACCCTAGACACAACTCATAAGAAAGTTGTTTTTTATTTACCAAAAGATATTTTGTAATATTTTTATTAGAATATTCTGTTCTTTTTATCTCCAAAATTCGTGTTTTGTATATAATGTGATTTTCTGTTGAAGGGCTCATTTCCACCAAAATTTAGGTTATTTCCAAAATAAATTTTTTTCTTCGATAAAAATTTCCGCCAAAAGGATTACTGATTGAAAGAACTTCCACTACTGAAGAGTTCATCTAATAATTAGATTAAGTTTTGAATATATATTCAAAATATTCCATAAGAGATGAGTAAAAAATCCTGAATTCAATTATATTTATGCAGAGTTTCGCCAAAATTTATTTACTTTAGATTAGTTGAGCCTTACTTTGGTTTTACTGGATTTTCATTTTACGTATTACTTGGATGGAGAGATAACTGTTCGGAATGAATGAGTTTAGCAATTTAGCATGATCAAATGATTGCACCAAATTTACTTCCATTGTCTTCATATATATAGCCCGCGGTTTGTTTTTCTAAATTCTTATGTTCGCCTCAATTCAATTGCGGGAATTTACTGATAACACGAAACAAATTATGTCTAAATTGAATTCACTAAATGTTTTTTTCAATGAGAGATCCCTTAAATGAAATAAAAAATTCTTTTTTTCAAATTATAGTCAATTTCTTTAAAAATTTTATTTTTTTAAGAAAAAAACGGTCAACAGTTTTAACGTAACTAATAAAAATAATATTTACCAAGCTCAATTTAACTTACTGAGAAACATATTTTTTCTTTTTAAATTTTTTATTAATTTCTTTTTTAAAAGAGTCTTTTCACCCAAGAATATGATCCCAAGGGTAACATATTTTATTAAATAACAAACAATATCATATTTTTATCAAATGGTCAAGGTGTCCACAATATTGTACACTGACCTATGCTGTGCTAGTATAGTGCCCATATTGTGTCCGTGTTGTGCTTATCCCTGAATTTACTTTTCATAAGCTCTGAGTATTACTAGAAATAAGTATAAAAAGTATTTTCTTTGAAAATATTAGTAAATATTAGTGAAGACCTAAATTTTAGTGAGAAATATGTTTTGGTTAATCTCTTGAAGGGAATCACATTTGGAATAAAACCAATATTTTTGAATTGAAATTTATTTAATAGAAAAAATTGAGTTTATTATTAAAGACAGAAACATTTGCAACGATTCTTATAATAACAATATCTTTGTCTTGAGATTCAATTTGTCTTCAGTTCATAAAAAAAAGCTTTAAAGACAAGAAAAGACTAGAATTTATTGATTTTCAATCGAAATATTATTTTCTTTTTAGAATAAATTTCAGTTCAAATATATAGTCATTAAAGAAAATACATTAAAAACATTGAATAATAAAATATTCAAATTTTGTGAATCATTTATTTGTAAATATATTTCTGCAAAATTCAAATAAACCAATGAATTACTAATCGATTTTAATTTGATTATTTATGACAATTTTGCTAGATTAATAATTGAACAATGAATATTTAATTCAATCAATAGTAGATAATATGTGAGCAAACATTACAATCATTAAAAAATATACAATTTTGAACAAGAGTAAATCTAAAACTATGTTTTGTAACGGGTTATTTATTTTTAAACCAAGAAAATTCCGTTTTATGAACCTAAAATCATTGGGTTTGGATTATTCCAAATGAGAAGCATATAATGCAGTAGTTCTTAGATGTAGTGAAAAAGTGATAGCCTTTCTTATCGAAAATGGAAGGCATCACAGATTCCTAATATCATTCTCTAATCTTTTTGTTGTTTTTCTACTATTTTACAACTTTTAAGTCCAGAAAACATTAATACTTTATTTAACAAATTCTCTCTCTCTCTCTCTCTCTCCCGCCATCTTTCTCTCTTCTCTCTCTTCTCTTTTCATCAAATAAGAAGTTTTTATTGGATCTCTTTTTTGGTGTCCATTTCTATTCATTAAACGAAAGACTTTTATCTAAATCATTGCCATAAAAACATTTCTCAAAAGGCATTTCCTCTCTCTCGCACTCTCTCTTAATTAACGGTTGCTTTGAGAGCACAAAACTCTTTTACCTGAATAGTATTCAATTCATTTCACTAATAATTGTCCAAAACTTTTAGTCGAAAATGATTTTGAATTTGTGTTCAAAGAGTTATTCGTAGGTTTCAATTGAATGTCGATGAGTGCTCCCAATGAAAGCAATTAGACTTCAAACGGACTCACATTTATTTATGTCAGAATAATCATTAGGACATAGATTTCATTTCTCATGAAATAAATGTCAAGTCTTGTGATTGGATTCCAATCGCAATCAGTTAATCTTCAGAATAATTACTGAGTAATTGTGCCTTTAATTGAGTGGCACTTCTCTTATCAATTAATAAATAACTTAAAAATAATAATAAATGAATGATTAGATTAAACTGTTTTTCACATATTTATTGAATTAATAGTTTAGCTTTTTTTTACAGAATTCACGCGCAAATGTCATAAAGTTGGGGCAAATGTGCCTTACTCAACCAATCATTAAAGTAAGTTTCATCACATTTCCAATTATTTCTCTTTTATTCAACGAGTATTTCAATAAGAATGTGTGCACAACAACACAACACAACACTATTTTAATTCAAATCCATTTAAATTAGTTTTACATTTGAATTATAATCACATGAAGAGACTCTCAGAGACCCGACAAAACTCAGCTCTCAAATCAATTTCAATTATTTAATGAAAACGTTTGCAGTGAACTACCATTTTATTATCTGTCGCTTGAACTCTGGCTCAAAATTAAGCTCCAAATGCTTTCTGATGTCATTTCATTTTCCTTCAAATTTAATGATTAAATAAATTCTTCAAATCACGACTCATATATCATATTAACTAAACCGGGATATAATCGAATCAAAATTATAATAAATATTGTTTTATAAATTCAAACAGAAATTTACAAAATTGTACTTCAGTTCAAAACTCACTTATCATCAAAATTGTCTCAACCGGTAATTCAATTTCCTGTTGTCTATCAATTATTTTAAGATTAGGGAATATATATTTACAAACACTGTTATAGCTATCCATCAAATTTTAGTATTCATTTTTGTTTAAACATATATTGCATTCAAAATAAATTTCAAAACAGATTTTCTTAACTTTAATTAAATTATTTTGAAACAAAAGGAAGACTTAACGCAATAAATAAGTGCTCTTAAAATAAACATTAATTAATTGGGATTTAATTAGAAGAGTAACCAAATTCAATGTAAGACTTATTTAAAATTAGAATTTTAAGATAAAATTAGTTGACTCTCCATTCACTCTATCATACATTTTTATGCCATTATTAATGAATTTAGATGTGATTTAAGAGTAATTATTCATTAAATATCAGGGATTGCAAAAGGCTTTGATTCTAGGGGGGGGGGGTATTTCACCTATTTCTCATTTTAGTGGTATGTACTTTCAGTGATGTCCCAAAGAGGGGGTAATAGACCAAATTCCCCCCTGAGGCAAAAAGTTATGTCCCCCCCTGTCGATCGGTCCCAAGGATATCACTGATGTATTTTGGGAAACCACGCCCATTTCCATTGTTCAAACGTTCATTCTAGGGGGTATTCTGGAATATACTATATATTTGCCATCTCTGCTAAATATTTAATTATTCAAATTTCTCACTACATTTAATCCACATTAAATAAGTTATTACAGGATATATTCCGTATATATTTCAGGTTAAGAGTGAACTACAGTTATACCATTAAGTTTGTTTTGGGGATGAATCTCCTTGCTAATCTTCAGACTAAGCGAATAGTTATTTTTAGGTCCATTAAAAGATTGTTAGTCTTATACTAAAAGAAATCCCGCTTTTATAAAACTCGATCATATTTGCAAAGTTTACCACTAAATTAGGGAAATTTATGGCTTTTTATTTTTTAGGTTTTCTTTTGAAAATTACTTTAAATTTAGTTTAAATTTATTAATCAAAAGTACTTTTGGGACAGAATTATAATTAGTGTTTATTTTTTATCTTTTGCTAATTTAAGGTTTTATTTAATTTCTTAACTCATAATAAGTATATAAAAGACTAAAAGAGCGGAACAATAGATGAGTTAACGCTTCACTTCTTTTTATATCAGATATAAGAGTTGTACCGAAATTGACGATTAGTTATACACTCTTTGAATTTAGAGTTCATTTATAAATCCTTGTGAACACATATTGAAAGCCAGTGCAGAGTCCGGAAAAGTTTAGATGAACTGAACAGTTGTTCTCAAGGGAAGGCATATTAATGGGTGGGGTTATGATTGTGGTCTAAATTAGCATTTCTAATAATAATAGTATAATATATCACACAATTTTGAATAAATAAAAAAATGTTTGAACACATGAATAATAAAAATTTGTAACATACAAATAGAAGTAACTGTGCTAGTACATTCTAGTTAGTTCTAGTACATATTATATAATTCATTTAAAGAATGAAAAAAACTAAAATCGTTTCTCAAGTAAAGAATAATTAGTAAAAGAATTTTAAGCCCAAATTATATTTAAAAAAATGTAATTTAAAATGAATTCAAATAAATTACAATTTTTGGCTCAGATTTAAATCTAAAGATATCACGATTTCGACACATTTTTTGTTATTTCAAAATAAAATATTATTTATTTATTTCAAAATTTTGAATCCATTGTTTTGTAAATCAATTTTTAAAAATTCAATTTTAAATCATAGGATTCTATCTATAATGTAGAGTCTATATTGAAAATTTGTCCCTTGCTCATTATATATAAAAAAATTTCCTCAATTCTTATTAGAAAAGGAAAAAAGAATGATTGAAATGAAATTATAGAAACAAAAGGGAAGTAAAGAGCGTTTTGTGCTCTTATTGTCTTTTATTGTTAACATACCTTTCATTTAATTTTCCAAATCATTAAAGCATTTCTTTTGGATGACTTCAAACAATTAGTCTTTTGTTAATTTTCTTTTTTGGTAAATCATTTGCTTTTGGAAAATCTTTTGTATAATAAAAAGCTCTTTAAATAAGTTTTGAATTTTAAATAATTAAATGATAATTAAATTGAAAGGTATTGTTGGTGTTCGACAAATGCGACGCTCAAAGCGATGCACTGAAGTGGGCGGCCGACAGACTGGCATTTGATACGACTTTTGTTCATAATAGTGAGTCGGCACTGGACAGTTACTTACATGAAAACCATCAGCTCATAATAATAGACATTCGTCAAACACATTCTTTTGATGCCTCAGCGCTATGCAGGTATCGATACGATTGTATTCATTTTCTCATTTAATTTCAAAATAATCATTTAAAAGGTGTGGCGACACATCATTTAATAATAATTTTCCATTTATTTAATGATAATTTTAATGATTTTTTAAATGATTTTTTTAACAATTGAATGTTTTATCGATTTTTCCAATGTTTAGGTCCATAAGAAATATCAAAGGAAGTGAATATACATCTATTGTTGCTATCGTTAAGAAAAATTGGGCCGAAAAAGAAGAGGCCGGTGTTCTTAGTCTACTGAATGTTGGTTTCAACCGCGTGAGTGACAAATGTTTTATTAATTATATGCAGAGATTAGTTATTAATTGAATTACTAAAAAGTTGAGAAAAAAGCGTTGAGATCTTAACTAAAGCTATGATTAATGGTTTGTGTATTTTATTTATCTTTCAGTGTATTACAGAATCACATAGTTTAGGGTTTTGTTTGAATGAGCTTGTCCAATTAGAGCATAATGAAATTGCAACTCAATGTAAATTGAAAGCATCGCAGGCCTTATTAAATGCACTCGACTCTTGCAAAGACGGTGTTATCATTACGGGTCCTAATCATGACATACAATATATAAACCAATCGACTGAAAAACTGTTGGGCTTCCGATTCGATGATATAATCGGTAAAAATGCTTTTGATTTGCATCGAAGCGATTCATTTAAAACAGATATTGTCGACAGTATTAATATGCAACTCAACAAAGGAAAGGTAGACCTAAACATCACTTCTGTCATAAACACTCACATTTGATCTATTATTCTGTCATTTAAGGAATGGGAGGGAACTGTTTTCCATCGAAGAAAATCAGGAGAAAGTATTCCTCTCTGGAGTAAAATATCACCGATTGAAGTACACAACGGGTATGAAATCAAATCATTTATAAGTTATATATTAATACAAATCATAAGACAATTCAGTTATTGTTTTATTTCATTAATTAAAATAAAAAATCAATTCAATAGCTATTGCTTTATATAAAAATAATTTTATTCAAAGAATATTCTCAAACAAATATACTGTTAGTAGTGCTCACATTCAGTGCTTTTACCCATAATTTAATATTTCAGTGATTCTCCATTTTTTAATATTTCAACCTTTTTATAAGAACTATGATCGTTGAGATTTTTAATATCACATACAAGGAAAGAACTAGGTCACTTCCTATATAAACAAGTTAAATTTCTATTTACACACAGATTCTCACAAAAAATTATTATTCAAACATGGTTAATTTTATACTGACAATTACACTGTTTTCACATAGAAATTCGTAGAAAAAGGATCTGGAAATCATTATAACGGTCTAATTTTGTAGATATTAATGATAAAATTTTAGCTGCTTATGACCATGGATATTTTATTTATAATTAATTTGAATGAACAAAATAATAGCAATAGAGAGTAATGAACCATTTGTTCAATACATTAGGCTCTTTATGCTATAAAACTTTTTATTTCAATTCATTATAAATCAAATATCCATGGTCATAAGAAGCTGAAATTTCTAGCTACAAAATTAGACCTAAATACCAAGATCAATTTCCGAAGAATTCCTATGTAAAACATTGCGGTCGTTAATAAATGAAAAGACGTATAATTATTTAAAAAGAAAAATGAATTCAATTATAACGTCAGTCGCGTAATAAAAAAAGTTAGAATAAAATTCATTTGAAAAAAATCTAATTTTTATTAATTCATTTGATTTGAGTATTAAATTAACGGTTAACTGAAAGTGGAATACAATGGAAACGAATACAATTTTATTGATAGTTTGTGTGGTTATCGTTTTGCTCATCATTTTATCTGTTATCTTGGTTTCAACACTATTTCGAAAGGAAGTGAAGACTTTGTATAAATCAATTACTGGAAGTAATGGAAGTACAGAAGAGAGAAGAAAGAAAAGCAAAAGTGACAGCATTTCGAAGAAAGGTTCGAAGGAATCACAAACAGAAGACGATTTGGAGCCACAACCGGGTTCTCTCAGAGTTGGATCAGCCGGTGTAGACTCAATACCTCCTACCAGAACAGTTACTGAAGAGTTTCTTCCCGGCGAAGGAATTTACAAGAGTACAATTCCAGACCCCGTCTAATGAATGTATTATCGCTTTGATTTCATTTCTCTATATTCAATGTTTTCTCATTTTTATCGAAATTTTTCGAATAAAATATATTTTTTGATAAAAAAGTTTCTAATTTTTCAAATAATAATTGAACTCAAATTGACTCAAATATATTTTTATTAACAGTATTTCAAACAGTTTAAACCACATTCACTGATCTATAACGGCATGTCATTATAAATTTGACCATGCTATTATATATCGATATATACCCAAAGTTATGAAACAAAAATTGACGCAAAGATTGTAGTGGTGTAAATTAAATAGAGTACATCTGGTTATTAATAAACTAAAATACAGTGACCGCGCGATATAAGACATCAGTATACAAGAGAAATTCGATGGCCAAGGTCCTCCTTCGGCGAGCGGGGTACCTATTTTCGTCCGGAAAAGGGGTATTCGGGCTATACCCCTGAGCCGCGCGACAGAGGGGTATAGGCATAAAATTTTTAAAATGTCTAAAAATGGGGTTTTAAGAATTTTTTGATGTTTTTAGCTTATATATAGTATAATTAACTTAATTTACATTAAATTGAAACATATTTAATCGATTTTACATAATTTCTCGACCAAATCACAGGGAAGTATAAGCCTATGTCCCCTTGGCCATCAGTGGATGTTTTGCTAATTATTTACTGCTTTTTATTTGTTTTCTCTTAATTTTATTGCATTTTTCCTACTTTTCGCAAATTTTTCCCTTTTATTTTTTTTGTCCGCTGCACTGGGAAGGGTGTACTCCGAACAAACCACAGAGTATAGCCCAATATTCCCTTGGTCATCGCTGGTTAGTTTCATATTGGTTTGAAAAATTGAAACTTTAGTTGAGTTGGGCTTCTCTGAAGTTAGAGCTTATATTACTAATTTGTTTTAGGTCTGGAAATTCGGATATAAATGATGTCAATTGTAATATAGAAGTTAATTAAAGTAATTTTTTAATGAATTATTTTAATTTACTTAAAAAGGAATTTTTCTAAGAGAACCTAATGAACATCATTAATGTATTTTCCAATTCCTATACATTGAATGCATATATAGATTTCCAGAGCCTCAGCAAAAGAGTAATAATTATACAGAGTTAGTTAATACAGAAAATTATAGTTAATGTCAACTCAAATGATTTCACAACAATTTATAAATAAATTACTTTGAATTTATTTCAATAATAAGAAAAACTCAATAATTTAGAGTTAAAATTATTATTAAAATTATGGATTGATTGTCATTTGGGTGTAAATTGTTTACATTTGGGGGACTTTACTGTATCTGTAAAAATACATTGTAAGCGCTGAGCACTTTCAGACGTTATGAAAGCAGTGAATGTCTGCTATTCTACTATTGGTTTATTCGACACTTAAATTGCATATCAGACGCGACACATAAAAAACAAAATTTCAAAAACCAATTCAATCCATTTTTAAATACAGTTTTAATAAAAAAATATTCCATTCATTGAATTTTAAAATTATAATTATTTCATAAATTAGTTTTAATTTGAATAATTTTTATGTTTAAAGTAAACATTTGGTCATAATTTGCAAATCCATTAATAAAATAGTGTTTTTAAAGAGACTTATCTGTAGCTAAGAAACAGACAAACATTATTTCACTGCATTGGCTAAACAGTCTCTTCACAATATGTGGTGAAAATAGTCTTAATCCTATTATTAGTAGAAGTGCCCCGAATAGTAAGACATGTATCAACCAATTTCTGTGCCATTTATATTAAATTCAGCAAAAAGATGTTTGATCATGTTTAGTTTTTATAATAATTTGAATAATATAAACATTTATATGTTTTTATTTGTAATTATGTGCTCAACGATTTATAAATTTCCAAGGTTAAAGTAAATGCTGCTCTTTTAGATAGTTTGGTCAGTTAGTGTGTTATTCGTGAGAAACCGGTTGAAAGTATTCCTCCCAAATAGTCATAAATTGAAAAATTGACGGATTTTATTAGTTTTAAGAATTTAAGACAACATAACATCAATTTGTGAACAAATATTTAGTCTTTGTTTTAAAGCCATAAATTCGTGAATTATTTTTTACTAAAATTCATATTAAAAGAAGAACTCAATTATTTGAAGCGTTATTTGATATAAAAATCCAGTGTTTATTGAATTGAATGTAAGTTTAAACAACTGTTTTTGCAAAACTATTTCGTCATTTTAGTGATTATTTCATTTAATAATACATTAATTTTTGTTCGTTTGTTAAAAGTTTTGATTATTAAACGATTAAATCTAAAGTAAAGTATTTTTTTCAGTCAAATAATGACAAAAACTTAAGTTTTCGTTACATTTGTATCGAAACGATTTCTTATCGATTTTAGTCAAAACTAATAGATTTTTATATAAAAATCAAACATTTTTTATAATTTTTTTTTATTTCAATCATTTTATTATAAAAACATTTTTCCCTATAAAACAAAAAACATTTATTTATCGATAATAATAATAATATATTCTATCCTTATATTCAAATAATTAATTCAATCCTTTCTAAACAAGTTTTAAAATATTGAAAATTATTATTAATTCATAAATTCATAAAATTTCCCCAAAATTCGAGAATTCTTTAATATTTTTGGGAAAATTTTGAGAAAATACTTTATTTATTTCAACCCATTTAATGATTTCACTTTTAACTGATTCTTTAAAAATCAAAGATGGGTTGGTTTTCAATAATTTTTAAATATTATCTAATCTAATCTAGTCTAGCCTAGGACAGCATATGTCCATAAAAATGTACTTGATCATTTATCTAAGGCTTCACGAGTAGCCCTACCAGAGATATAACATATTTCCTTATAAAACATTGAAAATAGTTTTATTGCTATCAATTGAAACATAAGTTTTATATATAATCATAATATTCACTCGATATAAGCCATTAGTATTTAAATCAATTTCTATATAATTTCTTTATTTTTAAATAATATATAAAACACACAATTTGTTTAAAGGACTCTAATGTTTCTCTTGCATCAAACCATTTGCAGAGATGGCTAAAAGGGGGTATTCCGGAATACCCCCCTGGGACCGAAAAATTGGCAAAATACCCCCTGGCCTAAAGCGCTCAGAAGAACCCGATTTTCCCATTTTTTGGTTAAAAAGTTTAAATTTATAATAAATATTTACGATTTGAGTAATTAAAAGTATTTTAATTACTTTGTTAAAGGGTTTTAAGGCTAGAAAGGCTCATTTTTGAAGTTTTTATTCATTTTTACAAATTGTAATAAATATAAAAACTTAAAATTTTGACTGAAAAATCAAGAATGGCCAAGGTTTGCCTTCGGTGAGGGGGTACCAAACATGTATTTTGGTCCAGACAGGGGGATATTCGGGCTATACCCCCTGAGCCCTAAAATTTTAAAAATGTCTACAAATGGGTTTTTAAGCAATTTTTTGATGTTTTTAGCTTATATCTAGTATAATTAACTTAATTTACATTAAATTGAAGCATATTTAATTCCTTTTACTTATTTTTTCTTAAAAACTGTAAATTCAAGAAATTTCAAGAATTTTGCCAATTTTTTAAAAAACAAGGTTTGAGGGCAAAGCCAATGACCACTACATTTACGGGTTTATATTAAATAAGAATTATATTCATTTTGTTTCAATTGAACATAAAATTCAAAATAATCATACAATATGTTTGATAAACGAGTTCACTAGCAGAGTCAGGGTACTAATGAAATTTTAAATTTAACTAGCCGAGTATATAGTGATTTTCTCTCTCGTGGAAACGTGAAATCATTTAACAAACAAATTGTACATTATTTACTTGAATAATAAATTTCTTTCAATGAAGAAATATGTTGTTTCACCCGTTAATTTAATTGATATGAATAATCTATCTATTTGAAAATTAAAAATTTTTGCGTTTGTCTTCTATTACGTCCCGAACGGTCTGACCAACAGTTCGAATTATTAAACTATCTGTCTGTCTGCCTGCCTGCCTATCTGCCTACTTGCCTGCCTGTCTTCCTGCCTGCCTATCTGCCTACTTGCCTGCCTGTCTTCCTGCCTGCCTATCTGCCTACTTACCTGACTGTCTTCCTGCCTGCCTTCCTGTTCGCATGCCTGCCTGCCTTCAAAAGTCCAATTGGAAAAGTATAATTTTTATATATTTTTTTAAAAAAGAAGAAAAATTATCCAATATTTATAAATAAATGTGCTGTGCTATCCTATATTAAT
>JAQFZL010000769.1:0-13404 GCA_034695685.1 Galumna lanceata
ATTTTTTAAAAGTAATTAATATAAGTTAACCTATTTTTCATTATAAGAATAGAATTAATTATAAATATTTCAATGATTTGCTCGATTATATCACCAACAATACAGTATATTTAATCTTATCTTAGTATTTATCAGAGATGTTAGAGGTTCACGATCTCAGTGGAGGGGTATATCCCCTGTTTAACATCCCTGGTATTTATGTATTGCTTATTGACTCAATAATATTCTAATTCTAATAATATTCGTTGAGTTCATAGATTTAGTTCTAATATTAATTCATTGGATTTTTTTCTGATAATCCAAAACAAAATATCATATAATCGTTAAAATTCTTTAACCATTTGTTCTAATAATATGTTATGTTATGTCAGACACACAAAGTTTATTAAACAAAATGTTAAGTTCATTGCTTTTTATAAGCAATACTTTCAGAGTTGTTATTTGGGTTAAATTCTATTGATTTCAATTTTGGTAATTCATTTCAATAAGTTATATATTTGTTATAAATCCTATCTTTGGGGTACAAATCGGAGCTAAACTATAAAAATAAATTAATTTTTTACAAATAATAGAATTTTTTTCATATATTTTTATAATTATTTCAGCATTTTTTTTTGTTAATTTTGTTGATTCAATGGTTTTGATTGAATTGATTAGAATTTTATGATGAATAAAATATAAAAAATTTGTGTTAAGATAAAAAAGATGTTATCTTTAGATGTTTTGTGAGATAAACATTAGTTGAAAAGTAAATAGTGTATTGTAATACCTGTAACCATTCCAAAGGTAGTTTCGGCCGCATTCTGTCAAATAAACAGTTATTAATAAATGATAAGAAAATATAATTACGAAATACAGACCACAAACGATGAGAAATCACTTATTTGAAGTCCAAACAAAAGATAAAACATTTGGACGAAAGCAAAGAAAACGGTTAAGAAAACGATGCAAAAAGATTTCAAGTCTTTAGAGCATTGGGCGAGAGTTGAGTACAAAATTCCCATTCGTTTATTGAATCTTAAAATTCGTATAAACTTAAGAATTGCCACAAATGTTGTGAACGCTATTATGTAACCAAACATTTCATCGATTGTAGTCACGTATTGTAACTTAACGTATCCGTTGCCGTGAGTGGTATCGAAGATTTTCAATATTTCATTGGTTAAAATGATTCGGTAGACATACAACACTATTGCGGTGTACGACAAACATATGATAACTACTTCAGCGCCGTTCCAATAGCTTTTGAAGTATGACTTCCCCTGATTTCGCCAATTCTTGAATTCTCGTATTGTGAAGAATACAATGAACCCGACATAAGTCAGTTCACATAAAATAATGAAAAGACCGAACCCCTGATGATAGCGCATTAGTCTGACCACATCTACGCGATAGTTTGGTATAATACCACCACCTGGCTGAAATTCCAACACCATTGAAACAATGCCAAAAAGGTTAACCTGTGCGTTATAACACGAAAACTCGGCAAAAATAGCTCGGGTTCTGCCGTCAATCCATTTATTCTTTTTCATTGAATTAATCTTTTCTGACAATTCATTTCGCGATCCCTTTTAAATCAAATTAAAAATTAATTTATGTTTAGGTTTTATTTTGACTTAAATCTAATATACATTAAATAAATAATAATTTCCAGTGAAAGCCATTTCATCGCTAAAAAGATTAAACAAAGTCTTATCAAAAACTAAAAACCCATTTATATTAAAAATGAATAAAAGGACATTCATTACAAGCCTTTTGGGATATGATTTAATCGTTTTGTTTGTTTTACTTTAGTCTACTCTACTTTACTCTACTTTTATTTTCTTTACTTTACTCTTAATTTTAGTTAACCAGTTGTTTGACATTTTATCGGACTTTTAAATAAAGAATTAGTGACTTATTGTCAGATATTTCTGTAAAAAAAAATTCAAAAATCTTTTATGGAATATAATTCTCTAAAAAAAGTATTTATTTGGAGAGACTCGACATTAATCTCAACTAATCTTTTGTCGTTACCTAAAGTCTTAAGATTTGTTTTCTTTGGAAAACATGAATAGCATTGAACTCAAGTAAAGACAAATAATTAGAATTCATGTGAAAAACATGTAATTAAAACGAAATATGAGATAAGACACGAATAATTGGTCCTCAATAATGTAAATGTGGTAGATGTGCAAGCTACATTTACATTATTGAAGAAAACAGTCTCCAATTACCTTCAGAGCTATTACATAACCGCCTCCACTGTAGACATCGAGTTTACCTAAAAATAGAAATTAAATCAATACATGTTTAGAGTTATACCAAAAACAATGAAAGATTTTAACGAATTATATGAAAAGTTCTTGAATTTTAAACAAATTCATGTCTATTCGTATGTCTTAAGTTAATAAATATGTAAAATTTAATAAATAGAATTCAAAACAGTATTTTAGCTAATTTTGAGTTAGAAATAGACAAAATTATTGAAATATTTGCTTTAATTACTTTAAATTTTAATTCTTAATTTGTTCATCAATTTGTATAATTAATATCTTAAAAGAGGTCTTAACATTATTGTTGATGTTATTGTAACTAGCTCATTTAATATCAATTATACAAATTAATGAACAAATTAGGAGATAAAATTTAAAGTAATTAAAGCAAATTTTTCAATCATTTTGTCTTTTTCTAACTTAAAATTAGCTAAAATTACTTTGAAATCGATTTATTAAATTATATATATTAATAGAGTAAAGTTGGGAAAACTAATACCATTTCCAACTATGAATAAGCAAAGTATTACTTTCTATGACTTTTGTGCTAATGTACAAGTTAATTTTTACATGCTATTCTGATTGATTTGGTCTATAATAAATTGAGGAATGGTATCAATTTTTCTACTTTAAAATCCCGGCTCTGTATCTTAAAACAAATAAAATGAAGGGAAATATACCCCAAAAGGGAAGTCCATCCATTTCTGAGGGCTTTCTATAATTCCATTCATCTTTTTTGCTTTTTGAAGGGTTTGGAAGTCCGCTACGACTCATTGGAATCGATTCGTTGACATAAGAGATGTCTGACTGATGAGTCCACCCAACTTTATAGCTCTTTCTGTCCTCGTTAATTATATTAGAAAACGATCGGCACACTCTTGTTAATGCTTTTAATCTGTCCTCTACTTCACAAGTGTTTGGTTTAACTCTGATTTGTCTGAGAACTCCATAACCCATCATTCTATTGACTCTGTCGTTAAGAAAACCTCTCAATCCGTATGATTTATATCCGTTATACCTATTATTAGATAAATAGATATTTAATAATTAATGCCATATTTCTTAAGTTTCAGACCAATCGCCGATCAGAAGTCCGGGTATTAGAGTAGAGTTAGTCCACGACCAAAGAGTCTGTTCATTAGAAATACTAATAAAATTTTCGCCGCCATTCGTTCCGTCGACAAACGTATTGACTAAAGTTTGTTTCATAAGGTATGCGTTCGGATCTCTATTACCATAACTAACGACTGTTAAAATCCATAAGAAGAACAAATAAGAGCAGATGTCCTTCAAAATTGCAGTCATTCTGAGCTCTTTAAGTCTTAAGAGTTTAATTCTTTCCAAAGACGTCAGATTTGGTGGTTTATAAACTCGCGACCTATCCTTCTTACGAAGGGGTGTCATACAATGAAGCCATTCCTCATCAGGTAGTAAATCAATGTCTAACTCTTCCTCATCTTCTTCGCTATCGTCGACATCATTATCCGGTGATTTAAAAAGAGTGGACAAAATCATTGCAGTTATAAATACTTTAATGGGTTGAGTCACCAAAATTGATGCAAAAAACGATACTATCAAAGATGTTATCCATTTTCGTGTCTTCTCATCGCCTTTAAAAAAACAATGAATTTTCATAAATCATTGGTTGTAATACAAACCGAATTGTATGCCATACGCCCATAAGAAGAAGACAGAGACAGCAATGGAAAGAATACAAAGAGCCCAACCTATATATCGACACCAATAGGGAAGCATAAGTTTCTTCTTTTTGTTGCTTCGCTTTTCGGTTCGTTTAGTTTCATTACAAATCATTTCAAATGAATTTTTGTTTTCAATTCCAGTATTGACTAGAGTTGCAGTCGAACCGATTTTATTGCTTCCAGTCAGTGATCGTTGACTACTGGCACTCGACTGACGGAATTTTATGTTTTGCTTTTTTAAGGCTTCACTAATACGAGAGGGCCTTAAATTTCTTAGTTTTGATTTACGAAAGAAGAAAATAATCAGAAACGTCGGCGGAAACACTATTAGGTTCGAGAAAAATCCGACACCAATTTGTTCCGGAGATAAATTGAATGGTCCGAAGTCGAGGCCACCTGAAGGCTTAGGGGGTACTCTTTGATACCACATTGCGTTTACTAACATTGAAAGGTAGAGCAAAGCCATACAACACGAAACTCTTTGAACTCTTGTGAATCGACTGCGAGGGGGTCTCATAAATACAGAAAACCAGAGATGGCCGTCCGCTAAATTCTTCTGAGTTGTTTGTTGGAACAAATGTGAGAATTCTGTGGCCTCTCCTATTCCGGCCACCGGTAATAAACGATCAACAGATCCATCGTCTTTCTCAACGGCTAACCATTTATTACAAATGAATTCAAATTTTTCTCCCGTTTGGACGTCTTTAACAACAATGAAACTGAGAAACCACGAGCGCATTGTCCCACTTCCACAGTTGTCGTGCCATATGCGACAGTAATTAAGTCTTCCTAATCTTCGGGGTACAGCCATAACAAAAGTATCGTTAGCTCCTCTTCTGAACACTTTTCTGTGCGGGTCTTTGAAATTTCTGACTTCTGTTTCATCCTCATCACCGGACAGAATAAAATAGACTTTTGAATCGGTTCCGGCGGCGTCTCTGTCACCCGTGAATACTGTTATTTCATATAAATATTTAGCATTTGGTTCGTTATCTGGAAGTGGAGTCGCGCCGATGCGACTCAAGTCTTTCCTGTCTTCACTTCGCGCCCAAATCAATAAAATCACATAAAGACATAAAGTGATGGCAATCGTCAAATAAATGGTTACGTTGTCAGCGAAACCTGCGTTTGCCATAACATACGAGAAATCTATTGAGTTGGGCATCACAAAGAACCCGGAGCCAAATGATGTCACTTTAATCAAAATTCATAAATTAATTAAATTATAACAAATAATTACCAAATAGTAAACGTTTAACGTATTTCTCTCAACATTTACTTATTATAAAACTTGAATTGTTTTCATTATTTCAAAAGCCTTAAAATCAAAGAAATTAAAAACTTATATTTCGGTTAAACCTTAACTTATTGTTAAGTACCGGGTTATGTATGAAGTCTCTGGTCTATATTGATCTTATGGACCAAATATGCCCAAATGAACATGTTTTTGGGAAAAACTCATTTTTAATCAAATAATCAAATTTTATTCAGAATATATAATAGATAAATATATCCCATTCTTCAATTAGTGAATTTTAATTTAAGGTGCTCAATTATTTCATAATTTAAAATTCCCTAGCCATAATCAATTACCATCGAAGACTCTTACCCTGCAATAACAACCGGAAACTTAATACATAACCCGGTATTATTGAAAGTAAACTAAGAATTAATAACTTTAAAAAAATAATTAATTTTGAAATAAAAGAGTCATACAGTGATTGCATTTGCAGTGAGTCATGAGTTGGTTTGCAGTATCAACTGAACAGCCGTCGGCCGACCAGATTTTTTTATGGTAATCATAAAAATAACAGCCAGAAGTGAATATTCTCATCGAGTAATTAGTTGTGAAGTCTCTCATCACTCCCGGTATCGTATAATTTGAAGTTCCGGCCGTATAATTAGTAAGGGATGTATTTTGGTTGACAATAATTTCATCAAGCAAATATGATTCACTTGATTCTAAAAGTTCAGTTTTATTGATCTCAACGATTCCCGCGTAGAAAAAACCGGTTCTATTATTAATAATTTGATTCGAAAGAAATATATCGAAAGTATCGCTAAATTTAGATTTAATGGTTCGAAGAGGTATTAAAATATCGAAGTAATCAAACATTGGTTTTTCCCGATATTTAATGAAAAGCAATAGTTCTGACTCAGGATTAGTGGGTCCCACTTCTATATTGACTGCGGAATCCGCCTTTTCTACCATAAATTGATGGTAAACCATATGTTCATACCATTTGATTTTAGGCACCACATAAGTCGGTTCCGGAAGTGATTCAGTTTCTGAATTATCTGATCCTTTTCGGGGAACAATAATACTGAAAGGTTTTGTTGTATTTCTCACATTCAATATATGGAGGCTTTCGTTTAAAACAAGTAATTGCAATGTTTTTGTGTCCGCAGACAAGAGATCAACACTATTTCCATAGGACTCAAGTATTGCGGGCCACGAGACTGCCTATAATGTACACCACATAACACATTAATTTACAATATTATCATTCATTTATAGTCTTACGAGTGTTCCTAATGTTTCATTTCCAGAACATTCCTCATAGTTGGCCAAAATGTCGCAAACCTCAGGAAATACATAAGTAGCAGCACCATGCTCAATTGTCTGGTTAGACAGTGAACCCTTTGCATACCTTAGTAACGAAGACAATAAAATAAGTATTAATTAATTGATATAAACTATATAACAAACATAGCAATAGTCAAAGTTAGACCACTGGGGGCCACAAATTCAATTGGCTTTTCTCCGACAACAATATTTCTGAGTAATGAAAGAACTAATTTTATGGTCAATTCAATCATTGCTCTTATTTGTAGTTCTGCGGCCTTTCTTTCCGATTGAATCACAGCTTTTTCGAGTGCGTCGTTGATTGAAGTCTTACTGTCGAGAATATAATCTATAATTTAAATAAATTAAAAATTAATTTAATTTTAAAATTATAAAAATAAGATATAATTGACTTCTAATGAAAAATTATAAATTATATAAAAATCTTTATTTTATGATATATTATTAATTTAATAAATATCTTAAACTTTAATTTTTTAACTTAATTTCATTAAAGTTGACTATTAGTCACTAAAATAATGTTTTGTGAATTGAATGTTAAGTTTTAAATTAAAACTTTTAATCAGAATATCGAAGCGTTCACTTAGTTTTCTCTCATTCCTTGATTTTATTATAACTAATATTTTTGTGAATTAAGTGAACAAATTTAAAGTGTTATAAATTGAATATAAAATATACCTGGTTCTTCTTCCTCGTCGGGTACTTCAACACTATAATCGAGATTCCAAGCCTTTGAGCGATCGGTCGGCAAAACAACTCCAGAGATAATTTGTTCAGTCATTCGCTATAATATTGACTTTAAGTGAGTAAAGCAAAAGATTGAAATTATCCTTACGTTAACGATTCCACCCATTGTTCCGACAGCGAACTAAACACATAAATTAATTAAATATTTATTATTTAATACTTATATTAATTACAGTCAGAAAATCAATGAGTTGTTGAGGACTTTCCACTTGAATTTTAGTGGCCATCGAAACAGTTTTATTTAATAACTTAATGATAACTTCTTTGGCCTCGTTATCGATTCCATCTCCACGTCCTGCCAATGATGTGAGAGCACTACCAATTTGTTCTAAACTGGTTAAAGTGTCCACATTCATGATGGCTTCAACCGACTTAACCATTCTGGCCCTTGTTTTGGCCGCCTCTTCGATTTCCTTTTCTGTTGGTTCATCGCTGGCCGGCGATAATGTTGTTGTTGTTGTAGTAGTGGTTGTAGTGGTGGTGGAGTCTGTTCGGGGCATTTTTTCATTCATTAAAGATGATAGTGCTTGTGTGACCATGTTCATTTGGGCCTAAGACAAAATTCATATTTATATTGTTTTGTACTGTTTTGGACTGACCTGATCTCCGGCGGCGTCCGCGTTGTCTAAAGACTTAGAATTCATAAAAGTGTCGAACATTTTTCTTGTGGGTAAAGAAGTAGAGATATCAGAGATATTAACTCGAGTGAGAGCCCCCTCTTTGTCTTTAATATCAGCGCCGACTGTAAAATTTCCGTAGGGAAGGATCAGTTGCACAGATCTTTCGGGTCCGTACATCAAATATTGAACGATTCCTGTATTAAAATTTCTAACCCAAAAGGCATAGTATTCAATGGGTTTGTCTTCGGGGTCGATCCAATTACTACACTTCACATTGAATCTGTCCATTAGAGCCATTCCTTCGTCGGGAGAAAAAGTACAATCGCCCCCTTCTGGCGGTTGATTTATATGTAGAAAGATATCTGACTCCCCTTTCACTCCCTCTTCATTAGTAACCGCTATTACCGGTAATAAATGATATTAATGTCAATAAAGAGAAATGTCTGATAAATAAATTGATTAAATGATTTCTTTAAAAAAAGTCATTTAATTCATTACCCAATCGAACGAAGAAATCCTTAAAATTAGGGAAATACTCTTTGAAGAAGTCAATGCCCAGGGCCATTTTCTGTTCATAAGCGCCAACAACATAATGACTAGCATTGGATAATAAGATTTCTGTACTGTTGTCGACTCCATAAATAGACCATTCATATATAAGTTGTCCATCACAATTTTCACGACACTTGCCTTCGAGTCCAACCCTCACTGGATTTATTTTCTGACCGATTGGGAAATGAGGAAAACAGAGGGCTTGAGTCTGACATAAAACTATAATAGAAGGCGGCCTTCTCTTCATTAGAACCAACTGAAGTGCACCCCATGAGGGCTCCCGATCGGGAGGTATCAATTGTACGACTACTTCATAAGTAACGCCTGGTTTTCGAAAAACGGTTGTATTCCAATTGATTTCAGAACCGGTTATATTGATTCGGCCTAAAAGTCATGAAAATTTCAAACTCGAGGAACATTCAAAAGAAGATAAAATACCTGGTCCTCCACCAAAACATCCGCCCCCATCGCCCTCATCCCACTCTTCGTCAATACCTGTTCTGTCATAAATAGGTTCTGAGAAATTCTGTCTCTCGTCGGGCAGTATATTATTAATATATTCATCTGGAGTTCGCCTGCAATACCACTTGACTTCAAAATTCTTATTAATAGAGTCATCCGGATCTATAGAGTAGAGACCCGGAGCAAAACGAATTCTTTGTCCCCACCCTCTAATAACTCTGGATTGAGCGCCTTCTGCCAACTGTGCAACGATTGGAGACCTCACTATTCTAACAAAAGTGAACGACGAAACAAAAAAAGGCAAAAGTGGGTGCGGGTCAACACTTGTCATATTTATAGAGTATTTAAATTTGTAGTGACCATCAATCAGATAAAATGGTGGAACATATAAATAGCTCTTTCTATATGAGTCTAATGAAGACAAGTCTATCCTTTCAATTACTGTTCCGTTTTCACCATCCAAACGAAATGCATCCCAAACTCTGGTCACTGTTGTGGTGGCGTTACAGTCAACCAAAGTTCTAGAAAACAGTTGAATCGGTTTAGACTTCCAAAAGACGGTTCCTTTTCTCCAATTAGTCATTCTATTTGTTATAACAATCTCTGGAGGCTTACAATCGATTTCTATAAATAATAATTCAATTTTTAAAGAATAAGTCAAACGTTTGACTCAAACCTATGACAGTGACTGTTAGTTCTTTAGATATACTGGAAATATGGTTCGCCGCCCAAAACCTAATTCTATAGTCGCGGGGCTTTTCATATCGTTTTGATATTTCCATTTGAGAACTTATATTAGAAATATGAGTGAATTTGGTGTTCGTTTCGCCGAATAATTGTCTGCAAATATTATATTCGCCGAACGCCTCAACTCGTGAATGGCTTTCATCATAATCAATGAGCAAGCAAGAATTAGTCCCAACCTTTTCAAACTCAATATAAAATCTTTTGATCTCTGGTTCGACGGTATCATTAGACATGTCATAGATTTCCATTCCTTCAATCGGTTCCAATATATAAATGGGAAGATTAAAAGGCTCTGAATTCTTTTGAATGTAGTTATAGCCATAAAACGTGAAATTGTAGAAACCGGACTATTTTATATAATTCAATATATTATTACACTTTCAAAATACTTTATTGTAATTATAATTGATAAGAAAGTAAATGACCTCGCTTGTCTTGAATGAAGTTACATTTTGTGGGGAATCTTTCAAACGCTGTCCATTCAATTCAATGATATAATTGTCAATATCTCCAGTTTTTGTCAGAATCGTAAAATTAATGGGTCTATTGATGGGAAAGTAGTCGCGATTTACACCAATACCAGGAATATAACCCCTGTCCTCATTGAAATATTTTGCTTCTGCTGTCAGACCAGTGATACGACGCAAGACATCCACCTTTTAATCATTTATTTAAAAAAAACTCAATTCTTTTTTAAAAAAAAAACCTGAAATCTTCTGATAAGTTTGGTTACGATGTTAGACATATTAACCCTAACGTTGTATTTTCCTGGCTTTTCATATTCGTGTTGAATTATATGCTCTCCATTCCAATCGTTGTCAGGTATATTCCAAACCTCTTTTTTGCCGTCACCGAAATGTATGACAGCCGTAGCATTTGTTGGAAGCATTTTGTCCGTCGGGTAAATAAAAGTGAAGTTGACTAAACCCGGAAGTAATTGCGGAGAATTGGAAACAATCTTCCAATTCTTATGAATGGGATGTTCGGCAATTAATTGATGGGAAGTGGATGACTCTCCTTGCAAGTTTTCTGCCTTAACTCTAATGTTATAAATACCCGGCTGACTATATTTGTGAGTTTTTGCAAATCTTTGACTCGATTTAATAACTTTAATAATATGTATCGAAAAAATTAGTAAAATTTTTATAAATAAAAGTTATGACTCACTCGGTATCTGTTCATTGATGACCGTTCCGTCTCCAAAATCCCACATTATTTTAATATTTGAGCCTTTATTTAATTGTACTGTAATTTCTACCTTTTGGTCAACGGCTGCGTCGGGAGGAGTAACAGTTAATCTCATTTTAGAGATAGTGCTCTGCACATTTATAGAGCTCTCTCTTGATATATCGCTTTGTGTCCAATCATTCTTAAGCAGGAGTTTAATAGCGTAGTGACCACTTTCTTCATATTCATGAGGAATAGTCAGAAGTAATGGTTGGCTAACAATTACTCGAATTAAATGTTTAATATCTTTCACTTCTTTGAAATTTTCAGAAGAAAATGAGGTCAAACTGTTATCGATTTGTTCAGTTATAAAATCAACTTGCTCATTTGGTTTGAGCTTTCTTTGAGCCAACTGAGCGCCATCACTCCTTATGGCTAAGACATCGCCGTTCATCATTCGGAAAGAACTGTCAGACTTTAGATAAAAGTGACCCTCAATTATAGTCAGTGAGAATTTTTTAACGATATTATAGACAGTGTTTTTCTGTGGAAATTTCATACAATTATCAGAACAGCCCTTATTTTGTACGCAAAGGGCCGACGGTTCAAAACAAGTGATAGATTGTGAGACACACTCTCCCCCTTCAGGACAAAACTTCCTAAGGATCTATTTTTAAAATTTATACTTTTAATAGTGTTTTGAAATCAAAAATTTTCACTTCACTTACAAACACTTCCATATTT
Organism: Galumna lanceata; assembly: GCA_034695685.1. Lineage (NCBI taxonomy): Eukaryota > Metazoa > Arthropoda > Arachnida > Sarcoptiformes > Galumnidae > Galumna > Galumna lanceata. The sequence goes on from JAQFZL010000769.1 coordinate 11,582, forward strand.
CCGGCTACTGATCCATAGCCTTCCACTGCATGTATGGCCCCAAAAGTGTCTAATGTTTGGTCCGGAAGAGGTATTATAAGCAATTCTTCTGATTTCAGAGATATTTCCGCTAAAATTTTTGAAGATTTAAATTGTGGGACACTAACGCCCAGAGCTGTTACCGGAATGTCTGTAAATTTTTTATAAATAAAATACTGAAAAACTAATTTGAGATAATACCTGGAAGAGGAATGAAAGGTGAAGGGCTACTGTCACCAAAATCAACAGACAGTTGTAAACGATGACCACTATTGATAGTAAGATTGCAAAGGGCAGAGTCGATCGGCTCTACCACTTTAGGACATTTAAAGTTGACGTTTTCGTTATTGAGTTCTCCGATAACTCTAATATAAGTAACTTCTGACACAATGGGACGCATTAAATGTTGAGGTTGTCTTCCAAAGACAACTACCATATAATAACCCGGAACATAGTATTTATGATTTGCTTGCATTTCATGACTCCATTCTGTTGGTTCAGTGCCATCACCGAAGTCTACTGAATACTGCACTTCTTCGCCATTTGTTATACTGATATCAAATTTGATCTCTTCATCAACTGATACCTCTTCTCTTTGCCTTTTGATAGAAAGACCAACAATTGGTTGAATAACATTTCCTTTATAAAAGCGGACAAATTCATCGCTTGTTTCGCATAACTCTTTGGGAAACCTATCGATGCCTTCTATGACTGATATATCGTTTTCATGAGCACAGAGACAATAACGCTTCACCACAACTCCGGCCAAAGGCATCCAGACTTTAGAGCAAAGAGAAGCGCAAAGCTCTCCATTCATTTCATTAGAGGGATCGTAACCACCCGGGGATTGTCTAAAATAATCGAAAGAAGTATATCCAAGACAATCACCATCTGATAAGACTTGTGCTAATATGATGGGAGTAATCATCGAAAAATATATAATACAGCAATAAATCGCTAAACTTCTGATGAATTCCATCTTTACTGATGTCGAGACCAAATTGGACTAAAGCGGTCCTCAATTGTTCCAAACTATTTAATGTATTGTTTTTCATGTTTCGGTCAATCCATGGAAACCAAGTTCTATTAAATATTTATTTTTCATTGCTTTTAACCAAATAAGAGAATCAAATGTTATTATTATTTTTTTATTAAAGACATTAATTATTTAGGAAATCGAGAGAAGAATTTGCGTCAAAAACACAACAACTCATTGAATATGAAATATAGAGATCACAAAAATGCCATTTATTTATTAAATTCATAGAATATTAAATATGTATTCATAATATATTTTTAGCCCAAAGCAAAGTTTGATTGATAAGAGTCCAAATGAAATACCATAACATTTATTAATAATAAATTATTATTTTCAGATTATGTTTCAAATATTTTTAAGCTTAGTTTTAGTCGGTTTTAAATACATTTTTCTTTATATTTCATTAAAAAAAAACCTTTTCTTAATTTTTAATTAAATTTATTGAAATAAAAGACTAATTTTTCAAACAATAATTGTGGGCTATTTTTTGAAAAATTTGTTTTTTATTCCTTTAAAATAGTATTTGTATGTCATTAGAATTTATGTTAATTATCCATATCTCTAACGATTCTTTAATGAATAAAAAGTTGTAAATAATGTGTTTATCTAATCATTGATCAGATAATTGTTTTAAAGATATGTTTAACAAAATAATAAATATCAGATGACCCGGGGATTAACCAAATGGTGTGACACTAATTTTTAAATGCTTAAGTTTAACAAAAACAGAAAATGAGAGCAATTAAAGCAAATAATTAAATGATGT
>JAQFZL010000770.1:0-13392 GCA_034695685.1 Galumna lanceata
TTGAAGTTTATATGAAAATTAAGACATTTTTCAGTATAATTGGATAAATAATCTAAGTTTTGAAATGATTTATATTTTATGGAAGTATTCAGTAATCATCTTTGAGAACATACTCTTGAATCAAGAGTCTTGATCATTCCATGATCTTAAAATGATAATTAATTTGGTTTTTATTTCACATTTTTCGAATTCATTTTGTCATTCATTGTATTTTAAATAAGTTTTATACAATAATAACATTTTAATTGAAATCAAATTTTTGAAAACTTTTACAATTTTATCGATAAAAGTTGATGTTTTAGTGGTACAGTTCATACTATTGGGCTTCGAATATATATTTCCATAGTGGAGTACTGGAGGGTTTCCATAGTAGAGGTTATAGAAGGTTAACTTAATTAAGGCTTAACTATATCTCAAAAAAATATTTTTGATTACTTCAGTAACTCAATGTAAATGAGTATTAATACAATTCATTACTTCGTTAATTTTGAGCTTTTATTGCAACACTTTTGCTTAAACTAATCATTGATTCGATATTTCACTTAAAAATGTTTTAATTTTGAACATTTTAATTAATTTTAGTTGGAATGTTCAAGGTTATAAGCAGCTTAAATTTTAATAATTAAGCCTACACAAATAGACTTTAAAAATAGACCAAGCTCATTTTTATACCAATTTCTACACAGAAATGAATTGTTTCCCAAAGAAAACATTATAAATTTAAATAAAATTATATCAATAGTAGGGTTGTTTAAAAAGAAATTTTCTAAAAATATTCCTCTTCAGGGAATCTATTACTAATGAGAGAAATATTTTCTAGGAATAATCTTCAGAATCACTTCAAGATATTTTTTCTGACAATTCTAAAGGCTTATAATAAAGAGTCGATACATTTTTATATTTTAAGAATTTGATCACATTATCGATTGAGGGTAATATTAGTACTATTTCTCAGATTTCATTTATCAGCAAAAGTCAGTCTCCAGACATTCAAAAAGATTTATTAATATATTTTTCATTTAGATTTGTAATATGGTAATATTAAAAAATAATAAATATGTTTCTTTATACAGTTTAACCTCTCAATAGTGAAGCCTATGAATAGTGAAAATCTCTCATTAATAAGCTATCAAATAGATTCAGAGAAGTCCTTTTCTCATTGAAACTCATGTAAACTATACCTCTCAATAGTGAAACCCTCTGATTAGTGAACGAAACTTCCCTTCCGGAGGCGTTCACTATTGAGAGATTTAGCTGTATATGAAAAAAAGTTATCACAAAAGTTAAGGAAACAACAAAAGCAGAGGAACTCGTCTTACATCTGATTCTCACTCAATATATCTCAAAAGTTTTCAATTGAATTCCCTTTAAGTCAAACATACATTAAAACAGTAAATGTTATCCCAAAAAGAAAGTGACCTTTTCTTGACTAATGGACAGTGGAGTGAATGTCACATCCGGTCTTCCATTAAATTGAGATTTAGGCAAAACTTTAGTATTACAGACATTGCAGGCACTCAACAAATATTACAAAAGAAATAGAAAATAAAAATCCAATTTCTTTACAAATCGTAACTAATGTTAAAAAAGTGTCGATCTTTTAATATCCGTATATCAAAACTCTATTATTATTGAATATAATTGAGCATGCTCTATTTCTTATATATTTTTTCTTTAATTACTCATTAAGCAAGGATGGTAAATATGGTGGTGAAAAGGGGGTATTTCATAATGCCCGATAAATGCCGAAATAGGGGGTTATGTTCCTTAAGAATCGAGAAATGGGAAAAAACTCTCTTGAATGAGCGTTCCAACAATGGAAATGTATGTGGTTTTTCAAAATACCCCCTAATACGAAAAAATAGGTGAAATACCCCCGTCCATAGAATCGAGACCTTTTGCCAACCCTGTTATTAAGCAAACTATGCTTTACTGAATTCTAAATGAAAGAAATTACAAGAGGCCAAGAATGTTAATATAAATGATCATGTTATTATTATTTATATATTGTATAATGATATAAATATTAGTTTCAAAGAAAAGGTGAGTTAATAAAACAAAATTAAGTCAATGAGAGTATCACTTATTTTGAGCGAAAAATTCTGAAAACAATTGATTGAATGGAACAGTGTTTGGATGGTAGTGGTAGTGGTAGTGCTGGTCTGGTGTTACATCTAAATGGCATTTGATCCAATTTCCGGTGCTGTGGATGTAAGTACACCATAGCAATGGCATCGATACCAATTAGAATTAGTAACAGTACTTCACTTGACATTACATTCTTTCCAATAGATTATATGAAGAGATTGTGAACACAACTCCCTTTAAGTCATTCCATTTCTAAGAAAATGTCCAAAAAATAGACGAATAAATAAAAGACATTAAATATCATCACAAATAAAAGTCATAAAAATGACATCTCTTCTAATGGATTCGAACAAAATTATTTATTTAATATATATTTGGATGAATTATATAAAGTATTGAAGGTTGTTCTAGCTACTTTTAAATATAATCAATAATTTGTTAGGAAAGCATACGCTTAAAGTCAATTGAGTATAATATTGAATAGAGTTAAGCAAGGTGAATCAAATATCTATACTCTAAAATAATAATTTGAAAAATGTGAATCATTGGAGTCAAAGTGCTTTTGTCGTAAATGAGGTAAAACGGGTTCATTTAAACGCGAGTCCACCACAAAAATAAGTAATTGTGATTCTGTGCTCAATGTGTGTGTGCTGTGCTGTATTAGTATGAAGAACATACTATCGAACCAATAGTCACTGGTGTTCTGTTTAACGACCAGATCTAATACAATAGGCTGAGCACAAGTGGGAGACCAGAGGCAACACTTAATTTTTCTCATTTCATTTCCTTTCGTTCTATTCTTAACGACTGTAGAGCTTAAGACCGACCGCTTTAACCGTTTAATTGCATCAAAGCATTCATTAATTTATATAACAATAGTATATAACAAATCAGGAATAGTTGTGAAGTGTAAGCATTGCTTTACCACATTTGAAAACCACTCGAAATTTCAACTTAATTTTCATTGTTTTTAGTCTACTTCTGCTTTAATTATGTTCTTTAAATATACAGAAATGTGAACTTGATCATTCTATCGATTACTATAAATTCACGAATTCATTATTTTTTAAATTTTTTAGGAAAAAATAAATTAAAAGAAGAGAAAAGAATGAATGAATCGTCTCTTTTAACTATAAATGAATTCAATGAGTTATTGATGAAAAGGAGGTGGTCTACATCTACCACTCTTTCCGTCACTCATCAACTATTTTTCATCCATACTCTCCATCTCTTTCTCTTTAAATCAATTTTTCTCCCTTTTCTTCTTATGAGCCGACAGTTAAATATTTGTTGAGAGGGGAGAGAGAAAGAAAGAGAGAGGGAGAGAGAAGGAGATAAAGCGCCTGAAACTCTTCATAAAATATTATATTTTTTTCAGTACTCGTTATCCAAATTTTGATATAAAATATATAAAACATTGAAAGCCGAGTACATGGCTTGAACTACATATTCTCTATGGATGAGACATACACTGACTAAACACATAATATTCTCTCCTTTTCAGTGCTTTCCAACAGTAAATGTCATGCGAACAGAGCAAACAGAACAGGCTTTGATAGTAGTAAAGCCACATCGGATTATTATCAAAGAGAAGCTCTGATTCTCACAAAACACACAGCGTTTGATCCAACACTTAGGCATCACCTCAACACCGCTACACTACATCCCCTCTTCTCCACAATTCAGTTCCCCTTTTATTACATTTTTTGTTGGTTGTTCTCTATTTTTTACTCTTGCATTCAATTCACTACTTTTCTTATATAACAATGAATTCAAATTCAAATCAAATACAATCCCAGAAAACATACGAACAAATAATGAAAATATATTTAAATTAAAATTATTGCGAGTTTTTGACACATTTTTATCATTGATTTTCAACAAAACTTTCTGTCAATTGTCAAGAAAATTGTATTCAATGTTTATTTCAAACGCTTTTCGCAAAACTAATGAATTCATTTTTCATAAAACCATTTGTGTTTCAAATGAGTGCAGATTTCTTTAAAGAATAGCTCTTATATTCTAAAATATTCTATCAATTTATAAGTTTACCATTTATTACATCGAAAATCACAAACCATTTGATTGTCTATAAGACTAAGAGATGCAAATCTTGTCTAATGATATCTCTATAAACATTTTCAATGCTCTCAACGACCAAATCATAGATAATATATTTCTCACAAATGAATTCTTAGAGTTATTGTAAAGACTTGAAGAGTAGAGTCTAATCAAGTGCTACACAATCTGAATATTGACAAAATTGGTCTCTTCTGCCATAAGATTATTCCCTATTTTCAACTGAAATATTCTCTTCAAAGTTTATTCAACGATAAAATCTTTTGCGAGAATTTCTCATTCTTTTGAGATATTATGATATTTGAGAGCAAATCATTACAAGTCATACATTTTTAGCTAAAAAAAGAATTCATCAAAAATTTATCAAAAATAAATCAGACTTCACTTAAGAGGACATTTTGCGCTCATATTCACAATATTCACAACCATTATTAACTAAAGAGTGATATTTTACTAAATTGTGTTTAGTTCATACCCCATATAAAGAGTCATCAATAAAGTCCACTTTAGATATTTTAGTCCCCATTTTATAGTATTGTTCACCAAAAACGCGTATAAAACCTTTTCATAAGTTATCGGTGATAAGGGATTAGTATAAGTCAAATGATTTTTTTTATTTTATGTGCGTTTTTATAACTAATATTATAAAGAAAGGATTAGTGGAGTAACGAAACACAACTTAAAAAATGCCAGTTTTTAGAGACAATATTATTCTTTGAATTCATTCCATTCCTTTCTGGAAATACTGGAAATTTCAGGATTGGTGAGGGTTTTTATTAAAGTTGATACCAAGATAATTTAGACATTTAATTGTTAAATATTAAATTGAATTATTGGTTGTATAGTAAAGAAAGCAATGGGTCCCAAATGTTCAAATAACATAACCAAGATAAATTATAATCCCAAATGGATACACAACTTTTAAAAATTCTGGAAATTTATTGGTTAGGAATGTGTTGTGTTTGTTCTGAGCCCTCATTACGAGCCCAGTCTTAGAATCAGTTTTTGGTCGATCACACAAATTGTGCTGAAGTCGGCACTAATGGCGAGTTTTGCAGCACTTGTGATGCAATTCATTCAAAGCGCTGATTCAGTACTAATATCGAAGCCTTCACTACAAAAACACAAAATAAGGTTTAGTTTAACTTATTGTGACTTAACTGAACTCTACTTCACTTCTTTCTTATCAATGATATCGGAAATCAAAAGAAATCACAAACTCTTCGCCAAAGAAGTGATTTGTGTAAACATTTCTTCTCTTTTGATGCAATCAATATAACATAACAAACCTTTCCCTAACTTACCTAACCTAACCTTGCTCAATTTCAATTTTCACCACTTTTAAGAGACTAAAAAATAAAGAAACAATCAAAAAATAATTGTCATGATCACTTGATAGTTAACATGGTAAATAAAAATACTGAAGACTATAGCATTTGGAGAAAGAATGCTTTATCTCATTTTCAACTTTAATTTTGAAGAAAAGTTTTTGAACAAAAATCCATTAAATTGTTTGATAAAGTAGATATAAAGTAGCTTGCTCAATTTTAATTTAGCAAATGATTACATTTGAAAAAATATGAGAAAATATAATTAAAAGTAAAATATTTCTATTTATTCAAATAATTAAAAATAAAGCAAATGGTCTTAAAATGGGTCATAAAGAGTAGCCTAAAATATATTTTACTTCTAATTGAAATTTGTTGCGATCATTAATGATCAAGATAAAAAAGAAAAGAGCAACTGTGAAAATCAGTTAATTTGGTGAAAATGAAAGTAATCTTATTGAGTGGAATAAGTACTCTAAGAAAGTAATCTATGAAAGTAGTTCTGGTGGTAATGCAGTATATGATGGCATAAAAAGTCCAATATTTTATGGCATTAGTGAGCGTTGAGACAAACCAACAACGAATTGTTGTGGCATTTGGTCTCTTCAGTGGCCGACTTGTGTTCTGTTGTGTCGGCTCTAAAGAGAAATTCTTATTTCACGACATTATATATAATACAGTTTTTACTTTTATTCTCCACCAAAATATGTTTTTTTTATATAAATCTCTCCCCTCTCTCTCTTTCCCTCCCTCTCTCTCTCTCCCTCTCTCTCTCCCTCTCTCCCTCTCTCCTCTCGATATGAAAAATCTAATACCATTTAATAATATAAGTTTAATCTAAAAATAACCATGATATTTAAGATTTGAGCTCTAAAAAGGAAAGATTAGCAAGCATGTTTTTGGTTTCTATGATTTTAAAAATAAAAAATTAAAGAAAAAGTGTTTGTAATTAAATAGAGATTAAAGAATCGATTTATTAATATATTGATTGTGTGGTAAATCATAATCCAAAAGAAGAAAAAAATGTTAAAAAGTGTAGAGACATAGCAATTGAGGGCCACTTTTTATCATTTTCTTGTTATATATATAACGGTTCCATTTATTTTATTTTCTTTTTTATTTATTTTTTGCTTCCATTCTATTCGTTATTCTGGGCTCAGTTGTCAGTATTCCTCGACTCTTACATACAATTCTTATATACTCTTTACTATTTTCTTCAGCTATAATAACATTGTGTTTTCCATTTACAATCTTATGGCAGACCTCAATCCCAAACCATAAAATACAGTCGCGTATTGACTAAAATGTGCGCTCATTTCTAATGAAAATTTCAATTTTTCAGTTCAAGTGTTTAATCAAAAGATTGAAATAATATAATGAATTTAATGTCAATTAATTGATTGTAGTCTTCATTCTGTAAACAATTTATAGAGAAAAGGAAAGATAATTGTGTTTTGGTATTGTTTTGAATGTGAGGCCAATCTTAACAAAAATCAAGTCATTTCTATTGTAAGGATTTAGAGCTGAGGCTCCGCCACAGAGACATTGAGTCTTACAGATCTCAACCTCAAATCCCAGTGCACAACAACACCCGAACCCAAAACCATCTCATTTGCCAGCGCTGACCATACGAACCAATTCTATTATAGTTCAGGCAATAGAGTAGAGGCTGTAGTAGTTATACATTACTTTTAAGAGAGTCAATAAAAAAAAGTTTTTATAGTTTAGTTGAAGAGTTTTGCAGTTGAGTTGCTTCACCAGTGCTGAACCAGTGCTTCACCAGTGCGTTACTAAGGATGCAATGGATGCAAACATGCATTAATGGCTTTTCTATTCTGCTCGTTGTTATGACGACCAGTGCTCATAATCTGGTGTAGGCGAAGAATGACCACCTGCAGCCTCACCAGCCCTGCAACCACTGCAACCTCTATTTGCCAACAAGTCATTCAGTCACTCAGTCCGTCATTCTTAAGGCTTTACGTTTGAGCCTTTATTCTCTCCTTTCATTCACTGACTAAACAAATATATCTGAGAATCCGTCGATTTATTCTCTGTTTCATCATTTCATTCGTTAGAAAATTGAATAAAAAGCAAAACATTTGGACAACCATTCGATACATTGAAATATTCGTCAAATTCGTTATGTTTATTGTTTTATCGCATTTGCTTATAGACTATTCATAAAATGGTAGAATTTCTTAACAAACGGCAATAATTCTGATCAACAATAGTTTGACCATTAAATAACTTTAATGGTGTGAGTTAGTGATGTGAGCTAGAGTTATGAGCTAGTTGTGTGAGCTAGTTCAATTGCAAGTTTTATTTTTAAACTAAAACTTCCATTAAAAATAGACGACTTTCCCGAATATAACTATTCGTTGGATTCCCTCAAAAGATAAGGAACTGATTTATTGCAGTCAATATTCTTTCAGTTTTTAGAGAACTGATTCCGACTGAAAACTTTAAATATTAGGATAGGAATACAGTTTTAAACAATTAAATGTGAGGCCAATAAATATTGAATTTTATCTTTAGTTTAAATTAATTATTTTGTAAGAAAATTAAATGAATTTTTCAGAACAATGTTTAGCACTCAATCATAGCAATGATTTTAGTAAAAATATTTCTAACGACTGAATTGTTCGGACAAAACCATTTCATCTCATTATTGGTGACAATCAATGCATGTGATAGAAGTGGGGATTCAGATGAATGCCTAAGAAATAAAAGAGTAAGAGATAGGGAATTGTGTTTTGTGTAACTATGAGTTTGAAGATCTTTCTAATGGAAAATACTCTCAATGTTTGAATAGAATGTGAGACGAATAGAGAATAGTCTAAAAGCGAAGGGAGTAAAGGGAGAGGGAATCCAAAGCACTTTAATGTATTATATGGAGAGAAAAATTCAACGCATATTAAGTCTGACGCTATTTTCGGTCAACCATAAGCCAATACGACCTGTCATTCAGACACAACTACGACAACACTGACAACAATTTTAATTTATTTTTACTCAATAATATTGAATCTATTTTTTAATGAAAATACTATAAAAGCCAAGAATGTGGTACTAATAATGATTTAAATTTTGTCTCACAACTAATTTATTTGAACTAGATTACTCATTCTTTAGATAAAGCATCACCAAGATCATTGAATTAATGCAATAAATCTATTTCTATATACAACATATGAAATGTTAATTTATTTAATTTATTAATATATTTATGTCAGAACTGACTGTCATTTTTGATTATAAACATAGATTTTGGCAAAACAGACATATAATGTAGTCTTTCACCCTCAGGGACTGACAAATTACATTCAGACAACGCTAATAGTAGTGCGCCTCTGGCTCTCTATAAAAGCATTGTCATGTCTGCAAATGGTGTTCCGGTGCCCGTCGGGAATGACAAAGAATATTTTCCATTCGCATATCACATCAGAGATGCAGATTTGACACAATATTAGACTCAAATACTGGTGAACTCACTCTTTCATCTGTTTGTTAGCATAACGACTCACAAGCCTTTTAGGAGTTCTCTCTCTCTCTCTCTCCCTCTCCCTCTCCTTCTCAACATATCCATAATAATAATAATAATAAATAAGTTATATAAGTCTAATGTTATATATTTACCGTTAACTCAACTCTACTCAATACAAATACAATCTAACGAATGTGTTTTGAGAATTGCCGGTCTGTCCAACAAATATCTGTTAAAAGTGGCGTCACCTCATTTCTTGCTTCAATTTTTAATTTTTTTATTCATATATTTGGGTTTATTCTGAGTGAAACAAATACTTTACAAAATATGGATATATATTAAAGAATGATTGAAATGATGGCAATTCCTTAATATATATATTTCTTACGATAAGTTTCAAATAAAATTATTTTCAATAGTTTTGAATATTTATCTAAAAGTCTGTCATTTAAAGGAACGCCTCTGAGATTGTGATAATCAAAATGCATAGATCTTCATAAAGAAGACTCGATTTGATTTCACAAATACTTTGAAATACTCTTTGAAGTCAATTTGAGGACAAAAAAGAAGTTATTTATGAAAACTTATTTTGTAAGAGTGAGTGAGTGAATGAATGAATGAATAAATGAATGAGTGAGTGAGTGAGTGAAAGGGAGAGAAATAATTTTTTAATTAAAAAACATTATTTTAGAAATGATTTGTTATAAAGAAATTATATTTATTGTTGAGTTGTAATTTCGAGTAAATGTATTTGACGTTTAAAATGGATATAAATCCCTTATATAAGCCTAATGTCAGACTAAAACAAAATAGAGGATAAAATTTTAATTATTTTTGATTGAAATTATAATTGTAATTATATTGAGACTCATTTGAAATTATTATTGAATTAATAGGAAATTGAGTTCAATGATTGAAAGACTAAAATTGATATTTAATTGAATTGAGAGCCAAAGTTTCAAAAATAATTTCATTGTTTGGTCAGTGTATGGATTGAAATCCAATTGAATAAAGTGACCAAAACTCAAATTTTCGGACTTTCCATTAGAAATATCTGTTCTCTATTTGTCTTTACTTTTTCAAAGGAGAGCACAATATTATTAAATAGGAAAAGTTTAGGACTCACTCACAGAAGTAATCTGTTTTTCTGTGTTAAACAAGAGGAGAGACACAATTGATAATTAGATTAAGAAATGTTATACGAATTGTTTACTCACTCTCTCACATACTTTTCATTTTGGGGTTGAGTTCTACTTAAAAAAAAGACAAAAAAAATGGTTCAATTAATTCCAATTTTCCTCTTTTTTTATTTAAATACAATTTTCTTTTAATTGAGAGCACAAATAGTCAATTGATTTAAATTAATTGAGTAAGGTGCTTTCACTTACAAATTTTATTTTCTTGTTTGAGTTGATTGTGAATAATATTTGAAATATGTTTTCTTAAAAATAAATATTTCATATCAAGTAAAGTAATATATCCGTTAAATAAGTGCAATACTCGTGAGAATACATGTAGTTATTTGCTAGGATAAATTTTATATAGAATTTATAGACAGTGAATAAGTGTATAGTAGAAGAAAAAGAGGAGGAGAAGACCTCAAACTGACCAAGGTTGACCTAAAGGGGAAAAGAGTATTCGGTTGACTTTGTTGTTCACCACTTCTTCTGACAAAACGACAAATAATGAAAATTTTGAGAATTTTAAGTCATTAAACGATAAAACCATAAATCAATTAAGAGAAGGGCTTAATCTATGAAATAAGCTTGGTCACTTCCATTTTTGTGACTATTGCTATATTGACTGTTCAGATATTAGATACAAAAGCGGAAGATTTATAACTTAAGTGAGTGTTTAGGCGGCATATGTCGAGTCAGTGGAAGTGATGGGCACCGACAACATATTAATAGAACTGGTCATCGCTTGTGCTATCACTCTATCCGAAAAATATGTCGCCAAACAATAGTACTGTCCGTCAGATAAGATTTTCAAATACAATATTCTGTTCATTTGAGCATTTCATAAAAAATAGTCTAAATTTTGTTATATTCGCTAAAATTCAATTATATGCTGTCAGTGGAGCACAAACTCAACAGAGAAGACACTCAACTAAACAAAATATCAAATATTTGACCCAAAAGTTTGAACTCTATATAACAACAATTTTAGGGCTCTCTTCTTGAAATTCATAAAAAATATTTTATACTCAAATATAAAACAAATTAATTTAAAAGTTTAAACATTTAAATGTGAAATTAGCAAGGTTATTCAACACAACAATAAGTATTATAGAAATGGAAATATTTTCAATATTTTAAGTTCACATATTCGGGGAATATATTTATATAATTCAATTTGACATTCAATGCACTGAATTATTGGCGACAAAATAGTTGTCTATTACTGATATAAACGAAATGAAATGAAATTCTCAGAAAAATGATGAGAGAGAGTGAGTGAGTGAGTGAGAGTGAGTGAGTGAGAGAGAGAGAGAGAGAGAGAGAGAGAGAGAGAGAGAGAACAATGAAAGCAAATATTGCAGTGAAAATGCCTACAACTTGATCGCTCTTTTATGAAAAATTCTCAATTAGTATAATTTCTTTGACCCGATTTTATATTTCCATTCTCTCTTTCCCTCTATTTCTCGAAACTATCTATAATTTCAACTTAGATGTCCTAGGCCAATAATTACCGTTTAATGTTTTCTTAAGTTTGTATAAAAAACTTTAAAAGAAAGATTGAATTTAAACTTGAATGTGCAAGATCACTGATCGTTCATTACTAATGAATCATTAGTAATATGAAATGAATAAACTTAAGTTTATTTCATTGATTTATTTCATTGTATTAAAGTATATATAAATGACTACTAATGTGTGAAAGCAATAGTTTATTCATTTCATATTACTAATGAACGATTAGTGATCTTGTACATTTAAGTTTAAATTTAATCATTCTTTTAAAGCTTTCAATACTAACTTAAGGAAACATCAAACGGTAATTATTGGCCTAGGACATCACCATTACAAAAACTGATCAGTGATTTTGAATCAGTTGATCATGCAGATTTTAAGGATATAATTCTTTTTATTAACTTTAGCGCCCTTATTCAAAATGTTAATTTCCTGTACCAAACAATTTCTATAGTAGAGATTCCACTGTACTTATTAGGGATACCTTTTCTTAATTTATTTATTATATTTTTTATTATTTTGAAAGAGTGAATGAAAGGAATAATTAAATTATTTTAAATAATTGAAATAATAATCAATTGGTTGAAAATCAATTTTTTTATTTTGATTGTAAACTGATCATGGTATTTTTACAGTAAAGATGGCAATAATACAAACATTTGAAAGTCGATAAAAATAAATTTTAATGCAATTGTTTTTATTAGTTATTAATTGCGTTGTTTACCAATACATAGCTCTGCCATAACCGCCATAACCACCATAACCGCCATAACCATAAACTGAACGGCCAAATCCTCCAACACCATAACCTCCATAATATCGGTTCATACCATATCCACCCAATCCATAGGTTCTTCCCAATCCGAGCCCATATCCACCCAATCCATATCCGACGGGTCCGACAATAGTGACGGCATAGGCAGAAGCCAATACTCCGACCAAAACCAGAGCCAACTGTTTGTGAAATAATATAAATATAAGAAAACTTATATTTATAGTAAAATATAAAATTACCAAAAGTTTCATTTCGATGAGTTTTTGAGGTTTTTCTTTAAAATAGAGAAAAGTAACAAAAAATCGCGATTTGATTTCTAATGGGTTTTAGTCTTCTTTTTATAGAAAAAAGTTTAGATAAGTCCTTGAGATCAACAAATTAAATGTTTTATACCTATTATCTGAGATGGCAAAAGATTTCGATTCTAGGGGGGTATTTTACCTATTTTTTCGGTCCTAGGGGGAGGTATTTTGGAAACCCCACCCATTTTTATTGTTCGAACGCTCATTCTAGGGGTTATTTGGCCAAAATTTCGATTCTAGGTGGGGGGTTAAAACGTAATACCCCTATTTGCCATGTCAGCTGTTATAAACCTAAAATTATTTCGGTTAACATTGAAATGTCAAACGTAAGATCCGGTCCTCTCTTCGCAAAAGGGCCTCAAATTATTTTTTAATACCATTGAATGTCCACTATCTTAAGGAATAGGGAGGGATTCAAATATAAATTATTCATTGAAAGTAATCTAAAATTTTTCACTAAACTAATTAGCAAAAGTTGTCTTGAAATTATTGGAATTTTTCAGTTTATAAAAAATAATCTTGGTCATTCAAAAGAATACATTAATCATTGATATTTTCAAACATTGCTTTAATACTTTAATTAATTAATTATTTTATTAAATAATTTATTTCTAATTTTTAACATACAGTTATTGCATTTAAG
>JAQFZL010000771.1:0-13387 GCA_034695685.1 Galumna lanceata
AAGAAAAATAAATTCATTCAATAATTATTCAAATGATTTCACAATTCTTTGCTTAAAGAAGTTATTGACTGAAACCAAATTGAAAAGTATTTTCATTTTTTATTGGAATTTATTATTCAGAAACAGTTTTCAGTGAATTTGTTTTATTTCTTAGAATATTCCCTTCGACTATAGACCCGAACAAATTGGAAATCATTTGTCAAATAATAGATTTCTATAGAAAATTATCAAATGTTTTTGATTGATAAATGTCTTAAAAATATGAGCAAAATATTTATTTTTCAAATCTATTTCTATGAGTACAGCCAAGGGGTATATATTTAGAATTGTATGAGTAATTAACCTGGTTTATTTCTCAAAAAATTTCTTTTTAATCAACAATTTAGCTTTAATTATTGATAAAATTTTAACAAGGTTAAATTTATGACAAGAAATTAACAAGATATATTTTTGATGACTTTTTAAAATCTATAATAATTTTTTAACTAGATATATTTTATAATTTGATAGTAAGTTGGAATTTTTAACTAAATTTCTTACCAAGAAATTTTAATTTAAAATGTTTTACCCTGCTCTTATTGTAGTACTCTGTGGCTATTCCTAGAGTCAGTCAATAAAAAGTGTTTTTATGGTTTCAAATTCAATAGAAATTTGGCTGAAAATCAACAGAAATAATGATTTGATTTCGAGTAATAAAAAAACATATAAATTAAAAATCTGTTCAAATATTTTCAAAACAATTTTATAAGAATTTATTGATTCGTTTAATATTAAACGGAAAAAATTTCTAAAAAATATGAGAAAATTTTAATATAAAAGTCAATGAATTTTGTTTTTCACTAAATATTTGGTCAATAAGAGAGTGTGAGTGAGTGAGTGGGAGAAAGCTAGAGGGGTGAGCGAGAGGGAGAGGGAGAGAGGGATGGAAAGAGAGATTGTGAGATAAAGTTTTATTTACAAAAGTGAGCGAATGTTAGTTTAAAGAAGTTTCATAGCTTTTAATGTAAATAACAGTTTGACATTAAGAGCACAGAATTAAATTGAGATCCGTTTGACTTTGATTCAAACCAAAGCCTACACTCTTGAGAAGCACATCTCTTGTGGTTCTAAATAAGTTAATATAACTGTAATTAAAAACAAAAAAGAAGTTCAGTATTAATAGCACTCAAATATTGGGTAAACTTTTTTATCCACAAATCCATTGAAAGGTTAAAAAAGAAATTAAATCATTAATAACGAGTAAATAATGAAAATGTTTGACCAGTGATAGACCCAGAATTCATTTGTTGAAAAAAGAGTTTTTTCCACAATCATTAATTCCTAATTGAATTGGAATTAACTTGCTTAAATTTTCATATATTAATTAAATTGTGCTCTTGTTACAAATTAACGTCTAGATATGATTTCTTTGTTAATCAAAATATTACCAGGTTAAAATATTGATCATTTAAAAGTTGAAGTGGAGCTTGCTCAATGTGATCTAGGTGAAAGTTCATGTTTATTTGTAATGAATGATCTATTCATTCAAGAAGAACAAGTATAAACTTTAAATAATAATTGAGCAAGATGTTTTTTAAGCTTTTCAAACAAAAAAAGTGACATTTTATTTTTTCCCAGAATTTATTCTTGTCAAATTAAATTTCAATTTTTACCCACTAATTAAATGAGTTAGGTCAATCAAAAATAAAAACTAAATGACAGAGAAATTCCTTGTTGATTAATTGATGTTGTCCCTGGTTATATTGATTAGAAAAATGGTTGAACTCGAGCTCATTTGATGAGCGGTTTAGTTAAACAAAAAGAATAACATAATTGAAACAAATGTTTTGTTATTTTATGAAAGATAAATGAATTGTAGAAAAGATGACAAAAAAACCAAAAAAAGATGAAATATTTGAGTTCATTAAACACTCACTGACTCTGACTTCACTTTTGAAGTAAAGTCTGTTTTTTTTCTTTCATAACAGAGTTGTTCAGCGGTAGGGATAGTAGTGAATCACTTTTATAAAGTGTTATTCCATTATATAAATAAAGTTATCCTTCAACTCTTCTTTACCAAGATCAGATTAAATATTACTATTGTTTGAATGGTTTCTTATAAAAAGTAACAAGATTAATTGAGCTCTAGTGAGAACATCCCTGAATAAAGTTTGTATTTCTACTTAATGTTTGAAAAAGAGTGAGAAATAAATGATTTCTATATTTCTAAGTTAATAATATTCTGTGCGATAAGAAGGGATGACTTACTTCAAAGTTTTTAATCTTTTTCTTTCGTTTATGTTTGGATGAGTTTAACTGATAGTAAATTCCAGCGAAAATCAGTATATTTAAGAAAAGTAGTGAACATCCGATAGCTATCGTAACGGTTAGGGCAGTGGTATAACTGTTCTCATTCATGACGATAGCGGTCGCAGTGGTCTTATTATTGTTGTTTGAGTTAATCGTTGAGATTAGTGTCTGTTCTGTGGACAGACTCAATGGTGTACTCAATTGGAATGTTGATGATGTGCTCGACGACAATGACTTTGAGTTATGCAGTTTTGAATATTTAACAACAGAACTATTTGTGGCGTTCCCTCCATTGTTCAATAGCTGATTGGTTTTACTGAGAGTGGGAGCGGTGGGCAGTGGCTCAAGAAATTTGAATGAAATTTGCCGGACAATACCGTCATATGATTGAGGGTTTTCGTGATCGTGGAGTAAATGGTGCCGGAGATAAATGTCTTCCTCTCCCGGTTTATGGAGTTTTGGTATTAAATGCAACCAAAATGATAGGCGATGGCTGTGGTAATGATCCCTCACTTTGGGCTTCATTCCTACCATAGCCAGTGATAGTCATATTAATTGTAAAAAATGAGTCAAATCATTATTAACACAATTATTGGTCACAAAATTGAGAATAATATCTAATCCTTAGCTCTACTAATCTGTGATGGACTCAGGCTTTCCCTAAAAAATATCATCAATTATTAACTTTATTACCTTGGTCACTTAATCAATACTTCAGAGTATCTAGAAATAGTTTATAAAGGTTAACTTGCTAATTTTATTTCAAATAAATATATACATTATTTCACGATAACAACAGGTTAGGAAAGGCTGAGCGCATCACTTGTGTCAAAGTGTGTGACAACAAAAGAATACTAAATAAAAATTTATTCGATTAACACAACCATTACTCAGAATAAATTGACTCTCAGGTTAGAGTATCTGATTTTATTTAAGCTTAATTGTGGTTCATTTCTAATTCATCATGCTTCTTTTTTAGACAAATGGATGAAGTCTTAAAAAGGTACTATTTTTGCTAAATAAAGGAATTAGTTAATTTAATTAATCTAGGTAATTTTTCTCCATTATATTAATGAATTGATTTTTGTTTTTGTTATATATTTTGATTGAAAAGATTGATAAATACGTGGGTTATCTGAAAAACATGTTTTTGCCTGATATTAATCAAAGGAAGAAAAATATTTTTGTCGATAAAATCTATTGAAAGGATTTTATTGAATGAAAATATCGGAAGAAAACTATTGTTTCCCTAAAAGTGAATCAAATGTTTGTATTATTTATACTAACCTATCATTAGATACTTCTTTTGAGTTGAATCATACTGAGGCCAAACAACATTCTCGAAGCGACCCTTTGTCCGGTCCCCGTGTGAGTCGAACTCATGCGGCCAAAAGTTAGGGTCACTTAAAGGCAAACGTCATATCAAATACATTAGTGTTTTTCCATCGCAAAAGTCGATCATTTTTATTGACTATTCATTTATTCAGAGATGTCCAGAGGTATAGCATTTATTTATATTATTATTTGACCTTGTTTAGTTTAGCTTTTAATGATTAACATGAATAATTTCATTCAAGTAATAATTTGAGATAGTTAAATGTATTTAAATTATCTTCAAGGATTCAGTAACCTGTAAAATAATCTTGTTTATCAGTGATTTTTTACTTGTTAACCTAATGCCGTGTGAAAGTAAAGTTATGGTCGCACAGAATAAAGAGAATCATTAAAGTATAGATACATTGTTTCTATTCAATAGAAGTTTGAGTGTATTTTCCGGCCAATATTTGTAGGGTTTGTATGGCTTTCCTTTTATTGATATATATTTTTCTTCTCTTTTATACAATTTTATGATTTGAGTCTATATTTTGTCTGATTTTCAGCCAAATCGAGAATCAAATCTAATTTATTAATAAAATTGAAGCTGAGCTCAATTTAAGTGTCTGTTCTTCATTTTTAATCCATCAACATTTATTTTAATCACGATTCAATTTTGATCTAGCTCATTAAATTTAATTGAATTTTCAATTTAAAAAGATTGAGTAAAGTTTACTTTGTTTTGGTTCAATAAATTCCTAATTAAATTAAGATGTTCAAGTTATTTTATAAGTTTCTAAATGGTACTTATCATAAATAATCTAGATAAAATAAAAGTTTGATAAAAACTTTATCATTAATTAATTATTTTTATTGAAGTTTTAAAAAAATATCGTTAAAAAGAACAGAATAAGAATTGTTTTAAACTTTTTAATGAATAAATGGATGTCTGACTGTATTTTACTTAAAATGATTGAAGAAAATGAACCGAATTTTTTAAATTTTATAAAAAAACAGAAAAGAGTTTATTCAAACAGAAAAATGAACTATAATTTTATAGTAAATCTACAATTATATATAAAATAACCTTGCTCATTCTGAAGCAACTGCTAATATATTGAAAAGAATAAGAATAAAAAATCAAAAGAAATCTCTCTTTTCCTCTCTCCCTCTCCCCTCTCCCTCCTTCTCTTTATCCCTCTCCCTCCCTCTCTTTATCCCTCTCCCTCCCTCCCTCTCCCATGTTAAGTTTTAAAATGGAGTAGTTTTGTTGAGAAAAGATTGTCCAAGATAAATAAGAATTGATTAGTATATTATCAAGGGAACGATATATTGTGTTCAACTCTCAACTGATTACAAATTGAAAAACGTTTTAATCTGGTTTGGGGTCTGTCCTCTATTCTGTGCTCTTAGAGAACAGAAATGTTTGATTTATTTGTTTGACGCGATTTTCACCCCTCAATGACTTCGATTTTAGAGTCAAAGAAATTTACTCTAAAAGCAGTAATGAAATGATATTTCTCTTAGATTTGAGACAATTTTTAATACCATTCTTCGTGAGTATAGTATGTAATGTGTTTAATGTGAGCATCAAATCAATTGCAAGTTTCAAATATTGATTATTTTTCCATTTTTTTTATTAAATTCTATAAGTTTTAAAACTATACTCAAACAATATTCTTGTAAATATTCTGTAAAGCATCATGCTGATTTTATCATATTAAAAATATTCATTACAAAGATTATTAATAATAGTAATTTTTATATATGATCTTTATCAAACTTTATCTTAAAGATTCATATGCTAGATAAAAATGAGCTAGTTATTTTTGGTTAATATTCTATAAGATAAGGCTAAAGTGGTAAATATAGAGCCAAGAATATTTTTATCAATCAACTAAATAAATAGGCTTTTAACTATCAAGAACATTTACTTTAAATTATTTAGTTCTGATTTTGAGCAAGATTAATTGTTAAGTGGTTTTTAAAACCGAGATTAGAGTAATTTTGCTGAGAACTTGTTTTTAGTGATTCATTGATTTTGAAGGAAAAAATGTAATAAAAATAAGAATTAAATCTTATTTTTTGAGTTCTTTTGTGACAAACGATTAAATGAGTTTTTCGTCTCTAAAAAGGGGTCAGTCGTTGAAAGTTGTGCTCAAATTTTATTACAACAAACTATTGACATAAAACAGTAAAATTGTGTGACTATTGATCTCTGAAGTCATCTTAAGAATAGAATAGCAATGGGTCGCCACTAAATGGCAAACCCCTCACAAATTAGTCCATTCCTAACAATTAGGCCATTCTTTATTGACTTTCGCCCTGAGTCTTATTAATCGAAACAAGCACATATTAAATAAACCAGAATAAACTCTGTGCTCACATTCAAAAGGCTTTGAACAAAAACTTGATAAATATTGGACTCCTGGTTATTCCCGAATTCAATGCCTTAAAGAGGATTTCAGTCAATTTCAATGGTATATCGTTTGGCCCAATAAAAGCCAATCATTTTGTTTGACTCATTTTGAAAGTCTTACTCATTTTGGGGTTTGTATGATAGCCAAGAGGGTAGTTATGGTCACTCATGTATTATTAAGACACTTGGAAGCCCACCATTAATTCTGGACTTATTCTTAAGAAAAAAATTACTAATTTATTTTTTCCTATTAAATTTAGCATGTTCAATTTATAAAATAATTTTCAAGTCATTTAATGTTAGAGCTGGTAATCCCCGTCTCGATATAAACATTCGGATTATATAACGGACGAGAAGTCTATATAAGTCGGGATATAAACTAATTTAAGTTTTATCGGAAAGTTTGGTGAAGTGCGACAATCATACACACAATCAGACGGAGTGTTGTCTGTTTGCACAGCTCTCCGGTCCTATGAATTGCTGTTACGATTGTCTGCGGGTTTAATCTGTTAGAAAAATGTTTTCCTTATTCTGTGCTCAAATCCTGTGCAACAATTATTGTTGGATTAAGACCTGTATTCACTTCTTGTTTAATATGCAATGAATGACAGCTATTATAATAAAAAGTGAATATTTTTGATAACAAAATATTTTTCAAATTTTATTGAAATTCTGAGTTTAAAAAAATTTAATTCAATTTATTTGTAGTCATGAGATGTCGCTCAAAATAATTTATTGAAATTATTAAACATCTCAGGGATGCACAGAATTAGAGTCAAAATCAAAAGAATTAAAATGAATATGACCTAGTTAAATATCATAAATTTTTAATTACCATGAATATGCATATAAAATTCTCATGTTAAACTTACATATGACCTAGTTTAATTTTAGAATTTTATTGGTTTTGGACATCTCTAGCAAGAATATTCTATAAGTAAGTGAAGGAATAAATACCCATATTTGGCAAAATTGATCCAGTAACTCATGACAGCCTCAGAGAGGGTAACCTCTGGTTTGCTATAATTGGAGGGAAAGTGTCCTATCGATCGGCCTAACAATTGGACGGCAAGTGGGGCACCGAATAAATAGGCCAACTCTTCGCCGTGTAAACAGCCCAGCCTTTGGTGGAGTAATTTATTTCCGTCTTCGCTCTGAAGCACAGAATAAAGTCAACAAAATTAATAAAAAATTAATTAAAAAGAAAAAAAATACATTTCATATGAATAGGAGGAAGGAATGACTGCTTCCATACCTGATATGCGAAGACATAAAAGAATAGTTTGGATGATCTGGAGTCAGGCACAGCACCGGAATAGGGCTGTGTCTGTTGTTGTGTTGTCGTTGTGTGCGATGAGACCCACTTCGAGTGTAAATCTCCGCTTTCTATTAGTGGCGATACTCTGAGTGCGTCTCCTAATATGTCGACAGTACTGTCCAACAAATTGACCGGATGTTCGACTGGTCGGTTCCAATCCGTGTATTCATTCATTAGAGTCAAGAATATTGACTGAAAAGTCAATGACATTAGAATTAGTGGAAAAGTATAGTATTTTTTTGGTTTCATATCTAATAATAAATGCAAATAAAGGTTTTAAATGAATGGGAAAAAACATAACAAATAATATGATTTTCAGTTATAAATAATTCATTAATTCATTCAAAATTAATAATAAAAAAATAAACTCAGAATAAGTTCTCATAAATATTAATGAAAAGTTGTTTGAAAATGAATTTACTTTTGGATCTCATCTTTTTTTTGTTAGTTTTGGGAATTTTTAAATAAATTATGAAAAAGTGTTTTTGTTTGAACACAATTTTCAACTCAAATAAACTATTTTGGAATCAAATGTAAACTTAAATTATAATTAAATTAAAATTAATTTCATCGCACTATTGGAGTGTCAGTGAAGTCCACAACATAATTATCTCATATAAAGTTCATGGGATCTATTTTTAAACAAATCCCATAACTAGCAAATAATCTTGTAAACCTATTAATATAAGCCATGGTAATGCTCTAGATTCTAGAGTCTAGAATATTTATCATATTAAAGATGACTTAATTTTAGGGGGAGTTTTACTAAATTATCTTAAGTTAAAAATGACTATAAGTAATCTTGTTAAATTTCCTTATTTTAAAAAATGTTTTTTATGTTCTGGCTAATTTTTAAGCAATGTTATTTATCTGTGCAATAACATCAGCCTTCCCTCTGAGCATCACTGAAATTATAAATCACCTGTTGGTGGAAATCAAAGAGATTTCTGACGAGAGTTCTAAGAATTCGGTCCCGTTTTAAGGAATCGATTCCATGTCTCTCTTCGTGGGCACTGAAAATGTAAGGCGACTCCACTCGAGTGACACCAAAGAGCAGATCATAATTATTAAAATAATGGACAGAATTTGAATTGAATATAGTGTTCGGCGGAGTGAAGTTATGGTGAAAATAGTAATTAAAGTCAGATATTCCCGATTCCATTATCTGTTTTGGCTCTGAAGGCACTACTATTCCATCAATTATTGGTCCAAAAGTAGTCAGATATTGGGGTGGCATCAGATCCACAGCCATTATCTCAGCGACAGTCTTATGGCGAATGCAGTCCACCATTAATATGTTGTCCTAATATTAATGTGAAGACAAATAGAATAACATTAATTTAAGGACTCATTTCCACCAATACTTATAAATGACCTAATCTAAGATGATCAGGATAATATTACTTATATATTTTCTTTAATCTTTTTATTCTAACCTTGGTAATCCCTATAAAACATGGAAATCTAATTTGTCAAGTTCTATTTATAACAATATTATTATCAATATATTATGATAATCCCCTTGGTAATATATTATTTATTCTAGTTTGATGAAAGATTAATACAGAACTGGCAAATTAAAATAAGCAAGAACAAAAATAGCTGCTATTAAACGAAAAATGAATTATTCAGGTCATTGTTATGATTAGATATAATATGAACATGGCTAAAAATGATCATGATAATTCTTACATATGTCTCACAGTTGAGCTCTTTTGCCAATTTTATCGAATAGTTTTCCGCATTTCTGGCTATAGCCCAGGGACTGAGTGCTGAGCCACTCATCAGCACTACTCTTGCAAACAGTCCTAATAAGAAATGAAGGCCTCTTTTGAATGATTTTTCATTAATTATTCAGAATATGTTTACCATTGATTCGAAAAAAAGAAAATAAATGTAAGTTTTGAACGAAAAACAGTGGAATAGAAAATAGGATCAGAAAAATAATATTAAATATTAATCCGTCGGAAACGTTGGCAACAAATCTATACTATTATTAATCTTTAATATATTTTTCAAACTATGAATTACTTAAATAAGAGCTACAAAACATACAATTATTTATATGAGCAAGGTGCTATTTGTTTTTGTTTGTTCTATTATTTGTGTTTCGGGTATAAAGTCTAATTTGCCTCGATACTTTCGGAAATGTTTTTACTATTAATCAAGCTTACTGATGATAAATCACCAAGATATATTATCAATAATGATCAAGAGTCAAACTTATAATAAATAGTATTCTTTTATTGTTTAGCTATTTGTCTTGCTAAATCATCTTGCTTTCTATTTAGTATGAGCAAGATTTATTTTTAATGATGTTTATATACTAGACACTACCTTGCTCATCCATTGGTTTGTACTAAAAATCAAATATTAAGTAATTTCTTAACTTTTAAGGCAAAGAAAAATAAGTTCAATAATAGAAAATCAATTCCTCTTTTTTCTCTAGAAATAGAGCCTAGAATAGAGCAATAAATCACCTCGAGCCATTGGCGAAAGCATGAGCAAATGAGCACAGGCAGCCCCATAACCATGGCCAATTAATGTAACATTATTCTGGTCACCAGAGAATTCGCCAATATTGTCCTGGATCCAATGCAGAGCAGCAACTTGGTCCATTAACCCATAGTTACCCCTTACAGAGCCCTCCAATACTGACGGAAGAAAACCTATTATTTAAAGCAAAGAAATGATTAAAAAGTTTTAGAGAATAAATTTGCTGTGAATTTGAATTTCAAATTATATTCAATTGTTTTTGTTTTGCATTTATTTTATTAAACAAAAAATTATTAAATAAATTCCTTTCTCTTTGTTTTCCAAATAAATGAATTCAACTTTTTTTTGTTGTTTGAAAGTTAAGTTTTCTCTCCAAAAGTGATTTTCTTTTTTATGAATTTCCTCTTCTTTTTTACTCAGAATTAATAATTTTCTTTCTGTCGAACCATATCTGCATTCCTGGCATTTGAATGATCGATGAAATGTCATTTTGATCTCTCAATTCTTAAATCAATTTTGAATTTTAATGTTTTTTTATTTACAATTGAATTACCAATGAAATGACCAAGGGCAAAGTAGCTTAGATTCTTTTTTATCAACATAGCAACTTAAAGCAACGTCCATTTATTGAAACTTAATTGACCATGATGAATTAATATATAAATTTATTCTAACAATTCAATATTAAAATCAATACATTAAATAAATTGACCTTGTTCATTGAGAAATGTCGGAAAGAATATTCTTGGAAATAAGGAATTCACAGTCGAATCAATGTTTACAAATGGAAACATAAATCAAACAAAAGTGAGTTATGGCTGTTTATAACCGAATCTGACTGTAAGCGATCCCAAAGCGAGCCAATGCCTGGTCTATAACCTCAAAGAATAAAATACCGGTGCGGACACTATCGACGAATAATATATTACCCGATATATCAAAGAGGAATCAAAATAAATGTTTTGAGGATTGGATTCATTCTTTTCCAGTCTTTTTAACAAAAAGAAAATATTGAAAAACAAATTCAACGGAAATTTGGTTTCAAAAACGAATCCCTTGACTGACCTCATAATAGGTCCGGATTTTAGGTAATATTCTTTTGTCACACATTATATAGGGTTAGCCTTTAGTGACATCATTTACTTCGACGCAAAGCTCAGGAGAAATGATGGAAAACATAAGGATTTACTCGAATGGAAAGGGGTTTGACTTTGTTTTTGTAAACTTTATTTTTGTTTATTTTAAAATTAGCATGGTCATAATTCCTAAAAGTTAATAGTTAATTAAAGTTCACCAGAATAAACTTGTCTTAAAATTAATGCTAGTTTAATTAGTCCTTAGCACAACTATCTACAAAAGTAAACTTGGATAATTAGACCAGTTTTGTTAATTTAACAAGCTTATAATGAATAGTTTGTGCACAGCCTAATGAGTTGTCTAATGACATAGAATTCTACATGACTTTTGACATTATGGTGGGGAACGACACCATTCAAACGACACGTCCTCTCAATCGATTGTTTTGCGATCAATCACTAAGAAGTATTTCTAAAACATTATATTATTTAATAATTTATGTCATGTCTTAAGTCACTTAACTTAAAGATAGCGAAATAAAAGCGAAGAAATAATAAAAAGAAAAGAGTTCTAACGTAACAAAAAAGTGTATTCTTTTGGTTGAAATGTGCGATGAATTTGTAGTCAAGACATAGAAATCCCGGCATTAGTTTATGGACTAATAGACATTAAGAAAGACATCCAACAGAAGTCCAAATAAGTAATAAGTTTTCAATTATAAGTCGAGGAATAATAATAATAATAATAAAATATAGAGAAAAAACTCAGGATTTGTACAACATATCTAATGAAGCATTCGATGAATGGAAAGATTGACAAAACTTGTAGGAAAAAAACGCTCAAAACATTAGACATAACATAAAGTCTAAAAATAAAAGTTGAAATGAAAGGGTTGACTCAAGAGATTGTGCAAGATCTTAAGTAATCAAGAGCTACAAAATGTTCTTTGAAATGTAAATACCGAGAATATTGGCATTATTATATAACAATGGTATTATTTTACACTGTATATGTACAAGAGCATATAACAAACACCTTCAACTAAAATGATAACTTTGTTATTTTTAATTAATTTTTTAATGAATAAAAGTTAAGGGATGGTAATTATTTTTACCCTTTACTTTTATAACCAACAAAACATATTATTATAATTGATAAAATAAACTTGGTTAGTTAAAATTTGTTTCATATTTCATAAAATTATAGAGTTATCTATATAAATAAATGTGAAAATATACAAGATGTTCAATTTATTGAGTATTGAAGGAATTTTTTGGACATCTCTGTCAGTATCTATTGTTTTGGTCTTTTAGTTGACTGAATAAAAACAAAACCATTTTGTCATTTGGATATCTCTTAAGTGACAGATATTTTCTGCTCGATCACTGACTAGTGATGTCCAAATAATTGTTCACTTCTTTATTAATTTTGACAAATCCTTTGAACAAACATTTTGTTGCCGTCATTGATAGGAAACACTACAAAAGGCTACTCTTTTTCTTATTCTACTTTTTTTTGGAATCGCTTTTCATTTTGTGTTAACTCTTCCGTCGATTTCTATCAAATGAGTGATCATTTTCTTAACTTAAGGACTGTTTTCTTTAGTGTCGAATCAGAAGTGAAGCGTTGTTTTGATTGAGTTTTGTTTTTTCTACTTAATGGCTGATAAAGGGATAGCCAAGAGCTTCAATAAAACCCATAACAAGCTCTATAAGCCATTCTATTTAATCTAGATAAAAATTTTCAAAACTTTATATGAAAATTAACTAGATAATAAATGAGTGTTCGAATTCATTTTGAAATATTTTAAGTAACCTAGCAAATTTTTAAAAGATATTTCATTGAAGCTTATATACAGTTTGACTGTTATTGTAGCTCTTTTGGACGGATTATTTAACTCTTGGTTATTCTCCTATAGTCTTTCGGAAAATAGTGACTGAGAAGGGAGTGAATTGAAAACAAATTCAACTTCAATATAACGTACGTTTCAAAAGCATAAGTGAATTGTAGGCATCAATCAATTGATTTACTGAACAATTCTGTTCTGATATACAATCAAACAGTAAGTGATCTTGCTTGATAACTTCAACTTGATATTATTATTTGGAAAAGTTATTCAAAAAATATATTTGAAATATAATACAATATTTTCAAAAATACTAAAAACTTCTTAAATTTATATCAAACAAATTGAACTAGATTATAAATTTTGCTAATATTACGTACTGAGCGAATGGGGCCGAACAGAGTGTCGGATAATTTAAAGAATAGAAGAGCAAAGTTTCCGATAATAAAACACTAAAACAAGTTTTATTTAATCAAATCAACAGAAAAGAGTAGAAAAAGGATCGAAACAAATAATCGATCAAAAAGAGAAAAGCAAAATAAAATTCAATTTTTCACACAATATGGGGGTAACCAAGTTTACAAAATAAATTTAATTAACCTTGTATTAAACATAAGAAATTAGTTAA